>PVJN01018363.1:18731-39174 GCA_004026805.1 Lasiurus borealis
GGACACACCCCTAGCCTTTAGGCAGGAAATAACAGAAATTAACATGATACAAACAGATAGTTTCAACTAAACAATGAGTAATCAGCTCTGACCTTTCAGAGCAATTAAGGTTTGCCAGCCTTCTGGCCTCCTGTTTACATCCACCTAGTGAGAACAATTACATCCACCTAGTGAGAACAATATTTGGTCTCCGACAATCAAAGTCAGCAACAGGGGTGTGGATGGGGGTGTCTAGGGGAGATGGGGGGCAGCACAGGCAGCCACCTACGAGCGGTGGGGTGACAGCTGTCCACAGAGCAGAGGACTCCCGCTAGAGCAGCAGATTGCAGGACAGCTGTCTGCATCTCTTCAATGGGAGACAAGACAGGCCACCTTCACAGGATGGGTGTGCAGCTTTTAGCAGATGCTGGTACCGCTTTAATCCTAGTCAGAGCGCAATCAATGGCGCCTACTGTTATGTTCATCGCGCTTAATTTTGTGAGATTTTTCTCTACCCTTGTCTCCTACTTATTTTTAAATGGTTAGATCGATTTTATGTGATCCACTAAAGTGGCCACGTTTTTGCGTTGAAGCCGAGAAATTACTCCTCAAGATGTTATTACAAAACTGGTTAGATTCAACCTTCAGTAGACTGAATGTGAGCAAAGTTTTAAAAATAACTGTGAAATCTCCAAGTTGAATTTTAATGGATAAGAAAAAAAAATTGGACAGTAATGTCACATTTTGCTCTAGAAAGCCTGCGAGAATGACTAATGACACCCAGTGGAGGGTTAATATCGTATCGCAAGTGGTAATTTTCCCAGTTTTTGAACTAATTTTTAAAGACATAATTGAAATAATTTTCAACAGACGTCAGTCTTCATTTTTTTTAAAGAAATCACAGTGATTAAGGTAACTGCAGGCAGCCGTTCCTATTGTTATTTGAAGATAATAGGAGTCTGTTGAGGACTGGCAAGGAAAATGAATGATATATGTTCTATTAAAAACTTCAGAGCCGAAATACTTTTCATCACTCTTTCTGTCTGGCTATAATTTATCAAGTCAAGGCATAATCACCAACTGTATCTTCCTTACTGTATTAGGCCTAGAAAATCGGTTCAAGTGAAGAATTAGAATAATGTCTTTCTTCCAGGGTGAAAATATAGATTCTTTTTTCTAAGGAGGTGCATAATATGCCAATTCAAAAGAAAATGATGTTACATTTAACAGAACTCTGGAAGTTTCAAAGAGAGCTTCATTCCTTATTTCCAGGGTTATGTCTCCACTTCCTTATGAAACTGAACACGGGACAAGGATAATGATAGTCCACTCATTATTGAGGCAGATGAAATTACTCTCCTTGTCAAATGAAATATTCAAATCCCCGAGTGTTGGGGGAAATGGTGCATGGATCAGAGAGTAAATGGGTTTTGATCTGTCATCTCAGCCGGACAAGGATAATGATATCACACTCATTATTGAGGCTTTCTGGAGGTGATAAAGAGTTCTTATCAGTGAGAAATAACACACTTTTTTTCTTTCAGTTCTTCTCAAACTCAAAATGGTTTGGGTAGTACATGTGAGTCTGAAGAAGAGATGAGTCACCTGGCCTGGACACGGGTGGGCTTCGTTTTTAAATTCCAGTATTGCTGGAAAAGTTGTCTGGATTTATCCTTGTCAGTGCCCTTGACGTATAGAGAGGGAAGACCTGTTTGTGCTCTTTCTGGTTGGAGTGTCTACTTAGGCATTCATGCTATCGGTTATGAACCAATTACATACACAGATACTAGAAGTTTTCTTGACCCTAAGCTAAACAATACTGTGATTGTGAAGTCTAAGTGTTAAAAAAATCTAACTAGTTTAATATGCTAAGAAGGTTTTATATAAATGCTGATTACCACACCAAGAAACGATGTTGTGTTCACTGCTTTGGAAAGTAGAAGGAAGTGACATAAAATCTAACCCGAGGAGAAGGAAAGAGCTGGTGTATTACTAGGGACACCGAATGCAAAGTAATCAACATGAACAAAAGCCCATGAGTTGGCATTTAATTCAGCTAGCATTCATCTACTCTCACATGGTTTCTGGCTTAACGATTACAATTTTAAATCATTATAGTTGAAAAAAAAATGTTTAAATAAAGTAACATCAGATTGCCTTGTAAATTAACATAGGGTGCCAAAACCAGTTTGGCTCAGTGGATAGGGCGTCAGCCTGTGGACTGAAAGGTCCCAGGTTCGATTCCGGTCAAGGGCATGTACCGTGGTTTCAGGCACATCCCCAGTAAGGGGCGTGCAGGAGGCAGCTGATCGATGTTTCTCTCTCATGGATGCTTCTAACTCTTTCCCTTCCTCTCTGTAAAAAAAAAATCAATAAAATATATTAAAAAATAAATTAACATAGGAAAACTAGAAGAGTATGGCACAATGTTTAAACAACATGGAGTGCAGGTTGTAGAAGAGAAAAATGTCTGGATTTATTTGACATGAAAATAGAGGGTTTCTTACTCTATAATATTTGCAGTATTTCTGTGTTTAAGTTTTGGCCACAGAAGTAGTCTTTCTGGTTTTATAAACTTGGATAAATTTCCAGTGTGGCTCAGTGGATGGGACCATCATCCCATTCACCAAAAGGTGGCAGGTTTGATTCTGGTCAGGTTGTGGGTTAGACCTCCAGTTGGGCATGTGCAGGAGGCAGCTGATAGATGTTTCTCTCTCACATTGATGTTTCTCTCTCTCCTGCTCTTGCTCTTGCTCTCCCTTCCTCTCTCTAAAATCAATTTTAAACAAAGAAGAGATGAAAAATGATTAAAAATACTTACCTCATGGTGCTGTTGTACAAACTGAGTAAATGAGTTCAGGTTAAAGCATTTTCTAAATTGCAAATGGTAGCACCAAATTTGCTTTAGAGGAGACAATCATGAGGTGTCATTGAGTGATTGAAAGAAAAGGTCCATCCAATCTATTTTGTGCTTTTCCTCATATATAAAGAGAAGGAGAAGCATCCCAGTTTCGCATTGTGTACCTCTGCCAAATCTTCACCTAGCCTGATTGTGAGGGAACAATTAGACAAATTCCAGTCTGAGGGGCAATGCAAAGCAACTGGCCTGGACTCTACAAAAATGTCAGTCATCAAACACAAAGGGAACTACACATGCATGCCGATAAACAGAGCAGGGCAAAAGTAGGTTTCCAGTTGCAACTATGTTAAACAGTTTATTCTTGTATTAGTATTTAATCAGTAAGGTATTATTTTCCACATAAACAACTGGAGACCTATTTTTGCCCAACTCAGTATCCAATAAATGATACTTGACTGAATCCTGGATTTCAAATAAAATATACAAATGGCAAATGGCTAATAAAAAGATGTTCTACATTATAGGCCACCAGGGAAATACAAATTAAAACAAAAAACATGCCGAAACCGGTTTGGCTCAATAGATAGAGCGTCGGCCTGTGGACTGAAAGGTCTCAGGTTCGATTTTGGTCAAGGGCATGCACCTTGGTTGCGGGCACATCCCCAGTAGGGGGCGTGCAGGAGGCAGTTGATCAATGTCTCTCTCTCATCGATGTTTCTGACTCTATCCCTCTTCCTTCTTCTCTGCAAAAAAAATCAATAAAATATATTTATAAATAAATAAATAAATAAATAAATAAATCAATAAAACAAAAAACGTGATACCACTAAGCATCCCATGGACTTTGGGAAATTACTATGAGTCAGTGTAGCTTTGTCTTGCGTAAAAATATATCATTCTGGTGAGCAATGTGGGTAAGGAGGGGGGCTGTGTATGTGTCTGGGAAGGAGGTATATGGGACATATCTATATCGTTCTCTCAATTTTACTGTAAGCCTATAGCTGCTTTGAAAAATAAATTTTAAAAAATTAGTATTTTTAAAATATATGCTTTAGGCAACAAGTGGAATTATAATTACTGACATGAAACATTTTCCCATGGCAAAATTCCAGAAAACAGATCCATGTGCGTGCCTTTCCAGGTACTCGCATGCCTCAGAGATACTGGTGGCTCAGTTCCAAACCACCATCATAAAGTGAATATCTCAATAAAGAGAGTTCAGTGAAATTTTTGGTTTCCCAGAGAATATAAAAGATATGTTTGCACAATACTGTGGTCTATTGGGTGAGCAATAATAGCAGTATGTCTACAAACACTCTATCCACTTTAATAAAAAAAATAGGTTTGCTTAAAAAACGCTAATCATTATCTGATCTGTTGGAAATGACACCAATAGGGTTTCCACACATATTTAATTTGTTAAACAACAAAACAAAAGAAAACAAAAAACCAAATAAACAAGATCTGCAAAGAGCAATAAAGTGAAGCACAATAATGCAAGGTATGCCTGTATTTAAAACAAAGTAAAAATGTATCTTGAGGATCTTCCAAAAGATTAGAACATTATTTTCACATTACATTTTAGAAAACATTTAATTCCAAGGGATCTCAGTTTATTTATATATTTATTTTTAATTTAATAAATCTGTATTGTTCAGATTATTACAATTGTTCCTCTTCCCCCTTCCCCTCATAGCTCCTCTCCACCTGGTTCTCACCCCACCTTCTGCCCTTACCTCCCCTGCATTGTCCTCACCCATAGGTGTGTGATTTTTGTTGGTATCACTGGGAGGAATTGACCTCCAGGCCTATTGGCTGTGAGGATTAGCTGTGTCTATGCCAGGAGAACTTCTGTGCTAGAGTCAGCCTTATGAGACAAGATTTGCAAAATTGCAAAAGCCTCTGTGCTAGACAGCCTTGGCTTCCTGTCAGCCCTGCCCTATGAGGATCCTGCATCTCAGTGTCCAACAGTAATCACTGTAGCACTCTCTGAGGCTCCCCTGAGTTTTCGTGCACTCCGAGGACCTGTATGAATCTGGGTCCTCAGGGTCTTGGCCTAGAACTGGGGTTCAGTGCAGTCAGAAGTGGAGTTCAGTGCAGTTGGGAGGTTCCATATTCCTCTCTCTAGAGAAAGCCAGCAGCACAATCAGCAGTCAGTCCTCTCTGCACAGACTTGTGCATGCGTCTCCAGACCTTTGCCTTTCACAGCTCCCCTGCATTTCTGTGCACTCCTCCCTTTTCCAGACAGTCCAGACTCACCCAGTATGAGTCTCCCTGGGAACTGGGGTTCAGTGCAGTCAGAACTGGGGTTCAGTGCAATCGGGAGTTTCCATCTCCCTCCCACTAGAGGAAGCCAGCCAGGCACTCTGCCGCCTGTCCTCTCCACGTACGTGTCTCTGTACCTCAGCTTTTTGCAGCTCCTCTGAGTCTCCACGATCTCCTCTCTTTCCTTCTAGTTGTAGAATTTCCACTCAACAAGCTTTCCTGTGGTTTTGGATGAGGTCTGTTCCGTCTTTTAGCTGTAGTTTTGGAATTGTTGTGCGAGGCAGCAGTTTAGGTGTTTACCTATGCCACCATTGTGGTTTCTCTTCTCCAAGGGATCTCAGTTTAATGATTTCCTGCTAGTTTCTTTCCCAGGTCTTCTTTTCTATGAGAATTTTCTATCTCATTCTGCAGGAGGGACACTGGTTAACAGCTATTATGATGACCAAGTTGGGGTTGATTGACATGGAAGGATTCTGTCTGCCACTCAGCAGTTGAGTTCAGGTAGAAATCTCATGACCCCTTCTTGTCTTTTTCTTGTGCAGATCAGAGGCAACATAACTGGAACGAAGAAGCTCTTTGCTTTAGGTATGTAATGGAAAATTCTTCAAAATTCATTTGTTATTGATATTTATGACCCGAAGGGCCTGTATTCTACTTTGTTATTCTAACCTGTGAACCAAATTATAATGGCCTGGTCAGTGGTCAGCAAACCTTGGTTCATGAGCCACATGCAGCTCACAAGCCACGGTTTGCTGCTCTCTTGACTAATGAGTTTGCCAACCACTGGCCTAGGTATATTTATCACTAGATTAGGATTAATGCAGACAAAAGCTGTATTGATAAATAATAAACTATATTTGATCTTCTAGATTTTCCTTGAAAATGGATTTGTGTGGTGGTTGAGTTGTTTCGTAAAGTGATTTATTTATGGAATTATCTTTTTTGACCCCCTCAATGATCAGGAGTGTACCATAATTATCAAAGTACCATAGAATTATTATTATATGAAAAATCTATTTAAAAAGCAACTATGTGTTTAGATACCCAATAGTAAATTAAATGCTCTAAACATGAAGCATGTACTGATCTAAATTTACTAATTATTAAAAATAAAATATTTGCATTTGATATAATATAAAAATAAAATAATCTTAGGATAATCCTGATTTTAAAGTTCAAAACCAATGATATGGGCAAGGGTGTAATTTTTCTTGTTATTTGTTTGATTTTTTATTTGTAAAATGATCTGAGAAGAATTAGGTATTTTAACTCCTGACTGGGAAATACATTTCCTGTTTGGTTTAACTTCTTTTTAAGATGAAATATAGTCCTAAATTTACTGGGGAATGCAAGGAAAGCATTGTCTTCACAGCTCTTTTCCGACTCTATGGATATAACTAAAACACTGGTATATTTTCTGAAAATATCAGTATATTGATTTGAGTACTAATTTTATCTATGAGTCAAGCAACAGCAATAATAATCACTGTTTCTCCCATTATATGCTTCCTATCACTTAAAATTTTTTTGCTACTATCTTTGCAGCATTGTTATTGTATTAGTCACCATCATTCTTTTTGGTGACTATTGCGCTTCTGTAGTCGTTAAAACCCATGGCCCTGGTGGTCTAACTCACTGTCAAAAAATGAGTGTTGGTGCATATCTTAGCTGTTCAGAGGTCTTCAGATATATACATTCCTATTGCTTCCACATAAGTGGACTAAGGTAAGCATTTATTGATGAGACAGCTTGTATAACTCAATAAATAGGACTCCTATATGCCTACTCTAGTGAAGAGTGCTTTATTTGCCACAACAGTTGATGTTTCATTGCGGAATTTTATGTGATGATACTTTTCATACCCAAATGTTTCATTGATGGTTTACAAACATGGTGACCTTAAGATGTTGACAAAAATGGGTGGATTTTACTTTCTTCAAAAGTTGTCAAATACTATTTCTAGTAAAACTTTTTTCTGACCATCAGATTTAGGGCCTCCTATCATGGTAGGTATCTAGAAAAAGGCTGGTTTGTCATTAAAAAAAAAGATGTGTTATGAGAAAACTCTGCATTGGTTGGAAAACTGGGTTAGATAAACTCTATGGTCTCTTATAATATAAAACTTGATACTTCTTATGAAAGATGATAACCAACTATGCCACCAATGACCACATTCAATGACTTGAGTCTTATTGAGCATAGAAATCTAGAATAGATCACAGGGATATACTAGTAGCATAATAGTGAAGGGCGAAGGAACTGAACTCAGATGGTCTCAGTTTGAATCTTGTCTCCCATACTAGCTGTGTGACTTTGGGCCCATTAATTAACCTCTTTGTGCCTCACTTTGTTCGCTTGTTAAATGGACATCATAATAGAACCTCATAAAGTTGTTGGGGGTAATCTAGTGAGTTAATATGAATATAGCACTTAGAACAATATTAGGTATATAGATAGGCAGTCAATAAATGTTAGTTATGATGGTAATGAACAAACACTACTGTCAACAATGGAGAGATCTGTGCATCTTAGGGATTTTATGCATTTGGCACTAATCCCCCAAATGTATTGTTTATAGGAATGAAGCATAGCCCTATTCGGTTTGGCTCAGTGGATAGAGCATCAGCTTGTGGACAGAAGGGTCCCAGGTTTGATTCCAGTCATGGGCATGTACCTCAGTTGCAGGCTCACTGCTCTGATTGAGGTGCATATGGAAAGCAACCAATTGATGTGTTTCTGTCCCATCAATGCTTCTCTCTCTCTCCCTCTCCCTTCCACTCTCTCTAAAATCAATGGGTAAATATCCTCAGGTGAGCATTTAAAAATAAGTAAGTAAATAAATAAAATGGTAAAATTATTTTAAAAAAAATGAGGCACAATGATTTGTAAAAATCCCCAACAACATTTCTTCAGGTATCCTTATGCATTTATTGACTCCACCTAAAACCCACATGAAGGCAAAGCTTGACTCTTCACTGCTTTCTGCTCCTACCAACACTGTGGGTGTCACTTCCATTACTTTCCTCCACTTTCAAGGCTCCATCTTTTACCTTCCTCTCATTGCCTCCTCTCATTGTGTTTTCTGGATTCCGGATTTTCTGTGTTTTTTAAAATATATTTTATTTTAGGATCTTCTGTGTTTTTTAAAATATATTTTATTGATTTTTTTTACAGAGAGGAAGGGAGAGGGATAGAGAATTAGAAACATCGATCAGCTGCCTCCTGCACCCCCCCCCCCCCCGCACTGGGGATGTACCCGCAACCAAGGTACATGCCCTTGATCTGAATCGAACCTGGGACCCTTCAGTCCACAGGCTGATGCTCTATCCACTGAGCCAAATCAGTTTAGGCTTCTGTGGTATTTTTTGAGTGAAGCTAAAAGAAAGCCTTGAACCAGCTACTAGGACAATAAAATGTCCTCCAACTTGATGCCAAAGTATATAAATAATTTTCATCTTTTTTCCATCATCATTAAGCAATAATAGTGAAGGAGCCTTGCTTATAGTCACTCTGATATATTACAAGCATAGTTCTTAGTCCAAGCAGTAGGAGCAAACTATATATTTAGTTCTCATTCATGTGTGTCTAAATGGATGGCCTCATGGTTATTTTGCGTTCTGTACAGGATTCTTTTTTTTATTTTCCCTTTTAGAAATTGTGGTGAAGTACACATAAAATGCACAGTCTGAACTTACTAAAGTGCATGGTTCAGTGGTATTAAACATTCATGTTGTTGCATGACCACTACTCCCATCCATCTCATAACTCTTTTCATCATGGAAAACTGAATTTTTATACCCATTAAACCACAAGTCTCCATCAATCCCTTCGCACGCCCCTGAAAACACCATTATACTTTCTGTCCCTGTGATTTTGACTCTCCTATAAATGGGATCACATAGTGTTTATCTTTTCGTGACTAGCATATTTGACTTAGCATAATATGTTCAAGGTTAATCCATGCTGTAGCATTTTGCAGAATCTCATTCCTTTTTAAGGCTGAATAATATTTTATTGTGTGAATATACACCATATTTTACCTATCCATGTATCCACTGATGGACACTCGGGTTGCTTCCATGTTTTAGCTATTATGAATAATGTTGGCATGCATATAAATGTACAAATATCTAAGACCCTGCTTTCAAATACTTGGGCGTATCTACCCAGAAGTGGAATTGATGGGTCATATGGTAATTCCTATTTTTAATGTTTTGTAGACCCACCATATTGTCTTCTACAGTGGCTGTACCTTCTTATATTCTCCCCAGCAGTCTTCTCAGCATTCTGAAGTACAGACTGCTTGTCTAATTATTTTGACGTAGTCCTGCTGGAAAGTGAATATTGTGAAGTTTTATGTGAATACATTTTGAAAACCAGGTTCTCGTTTTCCTATTATTTTCTTTCCCTGCTGAGCCTTTGAGAGTTATGTTCTCAGATCTATTTAATGTTAATTTATGTTCCCAGGTGATTCGGAGCGTCAGTGGACTTTTTCCAGAGTAGAAACAGGGGATGCCAAGTCTCATACCTCTAATGGAAAAACAATTTGAACTCCAAGAATTTTTTGGCTGATTTTAAAATAAGCTCTATGTTAAACTCCTGTGTGCTGGCAGCGAAGGAATAGATGACCACATGTGTTTTATTCTTAAAGGCTCATAATATTTTTGCACAAACTATACCGAGCGGGAATGGAGACAACTACATTACAAAGAGAGAACTGGCTAGCTGAAGACAAAAAACTATCCAGAGGTTATTCTTTGAGACAGAATTTGCAAGCTTTTCAGATTCTTGAAAGGGCAGGTTGATGTTGGAGCTGTTATTTGTTTCTAATATTTGTGCTTTCTTAAAATTGGTTCAAAAACATATGAAGATAGTTTTCTAAGGGGTAGGATCCAATTCCAAAACCGATAGGTATTAGTGGGAAATCTCAAAAGAGTTTGAGGTGATTCCCAAAAATTAGTGGGACACCTTTCCAGACAGTGCTTTTGTTTGTTTGCTTATTTTGCATTCGCTGTTCCTGTAAGTGGGGGGAGAGAGGAGGTGGGATGAACTTACTCTGAAAGTAAGTGGTTTCTCGGTGATTTTGTTTTCCCTTCGGTTTATGATCCTCCGTAGAAACAGCAACGCTTTCCCTCATAAAATCACCTTCTAGAGTGTCCAGGAAGGGGATTTACTAGCTTGTGCGTATGCCAGTTTACATAGGAAAATTTAAATAGAACTTGAAAAAAATGTACAAAGGACTTTTGTTAATGATTAGCGAGGCACAGGGAGCTCTTGTTAGTCTAGGCTAGCCGGGCTGTGGTACCAATTAACCCTGATCGCAGTGGCTTCACACATTAACCTTCCACATGGGGTGTCCCAGGCTGGGTGCATGAGAGGGTGCAGGCTTCACATGGTCGCTTTGTGGCACCGCCATGGCCAAAGGTGGCTTCAGGGTTTGGCATGATGGGAAGAGAGATTGGAGTATGCATGCTCTTTTCCAAACGGGAAATGTCCCAGGTCACCTCCCCCGTGACAAATCGCAGAGGTCAGAGTGTGCCCTGGCCACTCCTCACCACATGGAGCTGCAGGTCTTGGCAGGGCAGAGAGAGGAGAGACAAGCTGGCTGCAGAGAGCACCGGCGATTTTTTCTTCGGTGAATTTTGCTGGAAATTCCTGCATGAGGCACTCTGTCAAATAACTCTCCTTCCTAAATCGGTCAAATCTACAATTCCTTATATCTCACTCTGCAGGCAGGTTATTTTAATCTTTTAAAACTAATTGCACATGTTTTACTTTTTAACTTTAGGTAGGGATAAATAAAACAGGGATCATTGCGGGTATAGATAGATATAACCAACAACGGGAAAAAAAATGTCCCTTGGAACAAAGGGCCTTTCTGTGTTTATATGTCCACAAATCATTATTAATAGTATTTTCTTTTTTTTTTTCCAGTAGGACCATAACTTGAAAGGAAATGTAGCTCCCAACAGTGAGAATTGATTACAAAATCAGTTCATGGGATATTGAATTAGGGATCTGGAACTATACTTAGGTCCCGGGTTCAATTCCGGTGGGGGCATGTACCTTGGTTGCAGGCACATCTCCAGTGTGTGGGGGGGTGCAGGAGGCAGCTGATCGATGTCTCTTTCTCATCGATGTTTCTAACTCTCTATCCCTCTCCCTTCCTCTCTGTAAAAAATTAATAAAAACTATATTTTTTAAAAAAAGAAGTAGCTTTGGGCTTTATTAATCTCCATATATTTCTATTTCCGCCTTTATTTTCACTATTCCTTTTTTGGGTTTCCTATTTTGCTACTTTTTCAGTTTCATGTGGTGAACCCTTCTCTTGTTTATTTTAATTTCTTCTTATTTTTTGATAAATATATTTAAGGCATCAATTTTCTTCTAAAAATGCTTTAGTTCTGTTCCCTACATTTTTTTTTGACATGCACTGTTTTCAATGGTGATAAATTCTAAACATGGACATCTTTTATTGGGTTCGTTCTAATGTATTTAATGATGTTGTTCTACATGTATCTTCCTAAAATATTTATTTTCATGCTATTTGTTGCTGATATGTAGAAATGTGATTGATTTTTACATTATGGCTTTGTGTTTAGCAACACTTCTATGTCGAGTCTTTAGTCTTAATATTTCAGGTATAGATTATTTTTCACATGTAAAATCATATCATCTGAAAATATGGACAGTCTTTATTTTTTTAATCTATAATTTTTGCTGCCTTTTTTTAAACAAACACTTCTGATATCTGAATGATAATGAGCATCTTGGCTTATTCCTAATACCAAAGAAAAGGTTTCAACATTTCACCATCAAATAGAGGAAGGAAGGACCACCTTACTGAAAACAGAGGAGAAAAGACTTCTTTGCTTTGCCCAGGAGAGGAATGTGGGAAGGGCGTTACTTGGCTTGGCGGTTCATCTCTGACCCACGTGGTTTCAGGGAGTGCTGTTGGGGAAGGAGGATTCACTTCCAAGGTCACTATCACAGCCACGTGTCTGGAGCCCATGGCTTCTCCTTCTCCCCAGGACGCTTCATAGTTCTGGGACGATCCACATAGTGACCTCAAAACAATGGAATTTTGTAAGTGTCTTCAGTTTTTCATAGAACAAATATTCCTTTTTCAAATCCACAATTCTATGAGGTTGAGCCCAGCCTGTGTGGCTCAGTGGTTCAGCATCAACCTAGGAACCAGGGGGTCACGGTTTGATTCCTGGTTAGGACACATGCCCCTGTTTGTGGGCTCGATCCCCAGTGCGGGGGGTGTAGGTGGCAGCCGATCAATGATTCTCTCTCATCATTGATGTTTCTATTTCCCTCTCCCTCTTTGAAATCTATAAAAATATACTTCCAAAATAAAATCCTATGAGTTTGGGTCCATAAGCTCATGTAAATTACAATTCAACATATCTATTTAACTACAAAATAATTTCCAACATAAAATTTTAACACAACCACATTTCAGTAACAGAGAGTAAAAACATAAAACCGGATGGATGATTCCTTATTTTGATGGCAGACTTTTACTTTTGGGGTGAGCTGATGTTATCTAGGACAGTGGGAGGGTGGCAGGTGCATGTATGGTTTAATGGGGGGAGGGGGATATAGCTCAGTAATGGGTGTAGGTGAGGGGTGAGTGGGAAAGTGAGTGTGACGTGAACAGAGTGGGTTGACCACAGGAAGCTGCGCAGACCACAGGAAACTGGCTGGGGCGGGCGAGTCTTTGGCTTTACTTGATTAAAGGCAAGAATAAAATAACACGAAGACAAGTGGAAAGTCTCATGCGCAAAGTCTGTAAAGGGATGGAAACAAAAAATGAGCCCACGTGTTCAGGAAACAGTGAGCTGAAGGGGCTGGCCAGTTGCAACCCACTCCAGCTTTTGTATGCTCAGAAGTTGTGAGAGCCTGATAATCTCATTAAAATACAAATAAAAGAGAGGACACTTCCTTTAGAAATAAACACGAAGCACGCCTTTGTAAAGCTTAGATTCCCGCGTTTATAATGCTAATTGCTTTAAAAAATGCTGTATTGACAGAAAAAGAATGTTAGGGAGTCAGAAGGATGTTTCTGTCTTTGGTCTCCAGCTAAAGAGTGTAGTTACAGGCTTGTCCACTAGGTGTCTCTTTGCTTACATGTAAGGACTCCAGTGAGACCTCCTCTCTTGCTGAAAGCCATGGCTTACATGGATCGTGTCAACCAATGTCTGCATTTGGGGCTATTTAAGAATGGCTTTAATTTAATAGATCCTCTTAAAGAATGAGGAGATGTGTCCCGGCTCCATCTTGCTTTAGAAATCCTGAATGCGTTAACCCAGCATTGCCAGCAGATGCAAAATGCAGGTCCTTGTCCCAGGATTGTTGGCAGGCTGGCAGGGATGGAAGCCCCGGATTCAACAGCGTGCCCACTTGGGGTTCCGACCAGGAAGTCAGCCCCACATTAGTTCTGAATGGAGCCTTGGCGAGGATGCTTCATTCTAAAACCAACTGCTTTTGGCTCTCCAATGGCCCTTTCCAGGAGCTTAATGTCTTGCTGATCAGACCCTGCCAGATACCCAGTGGCCATCGATCTGTGGTCCTCCACGCGGCCCTTTGGGGTCCAGATATCAATTACTGTGAGTCACATAAGGCCTCTCTGAAGTGTCCAAATTTGGTAAGCAGTTGGCCGCTGTAACTTGGCTTAAAATAGAGGCAGGATTGATATGTAAGTCCACAGATATTTAGTAGATGCCTATTGTATGCCTGGCGTGGAGTGTCTATAAGTATTACTAGATTCATTCATTCTGTAAGGATGTGATGGAATTTACTGTCTGCAGAAAAATTAAGCACTCTGCTAAGGAAAAGTTGAAAAGGCCAAGATTATTAGAAGGCAGTGATTTTCAATATTTTTCAACTCATGGCACCTAAATTACTAAAATTCTGCAGCACACCAAAAAATTATATGTTTTGCTAATCTGACAAAAAGTAGGTATAATTTTGATTCATTTACACTGGATGCCTATTGTTATGTTGGCTGTTGTCTTTTTTTTTTTTTTTTAAATTGGCAACCTCAGGGGAAAGAGATCAGAGTCCCTGACTAAATACTCAGGTATTTCACGTTTAAAAATTATCTTGGCGTATCAGTTGAAAATCGCTGCTAATATCCAAAGGACCCTGAACTTGGAGTTTGCAAACCTGAATTTAAATTCTGACTTGATAACTGGCTCGCTCTGTGTCTGTCAGCCTCTTCAGCTGTAAAAGTACAGCTAATGTTACTTTCTAGAGTTGATCTGAAGTTGGAAAAGTTTACAATAATTCTGCCAAATATCATAAGATACATGGTGATGGGAGGACTTAGGGTGCTGACCACACAGTACAATCTACAGCGGATGGGTTATAGAATCAGATATCTGAAACCTATATAATTTTATTAACCAATGTCACCCCAATACATTCAATTTAAAAAAAAAAACTGGCTCAGAAAGCCATCTGTCAGTTCATCCTCAAAGTGGACAGACAACAGCAAAGCAATGCAGCAAAACAAGTGGGAAGTTAACCATCGAAGAGAGAAAATACATGTAAAAGCATGACAGCATTTTAAAGCATGTGTAATCAGAGTGACAACGGGACTTACAGTCTTAAATACAGTGGTACCTCGAGATACAAGTTTAATTCGTTCCTTAACCCTGAGGCGTGGGAAACTATGAGACGCTCGAGTCTCGGTAAACTGGTGGGTCGTGTGCAGCCGGCTGATCCGCGCGATGACTCCTATCTCAACTGTTGCTCGTATTTCAAAGCAAAAATCGCTTGCTCGACAGCTCATATCTCAAAAATCTCATATGTTAGGGCACTGGTATCTCGAGGTACCACTGTACCATATTTTCCAGCGTATAAGACGACTGGACATATAAGACGACCCCCAACTTTTCCAGTTAAAATATAGACTTTGGGATATACTCGCCCTGTAAGATGACACTTGGCATATAAGACGACCCCCGACTTTTGAGAAGATTTTCCTGGGTTAAAAAGTCGTTTTTTACGCCAGAAAATACGGTAATTTAAATAGAGCCATTTTTTGTTTGTTTGTTTTTTTGCTTTCATAAATTTCCTGGATAAAGCAACAGCCCCAGACTACCTCCTCCCCACACATCACTGTGCCTGCGCTCCCCGGAGGCCACCATGCATTTGGCTTTCATCCCTCCTGTTCTGCCTTGACGAGAGACAGCGCCTGCTAATTGGCCAGACGAATGGATTATTTCATGTCCTCCGCTTATCCAGATGCGCAAAGATGAATGGCCTCTCCTGCCTCCCGGGGCATGGCTTTGATGGACGGCCGTTTCACAGGCTGTGCTCGCGGGGAGATGGCTCTCGTTGCTTGTTAGCATGCACTTCGTTGCCACGTGTATGGCAAGCTGTTTGATGGCTGAGATTTCAGCCTCAAGAATAAGCAACGCCTTCTGTTTGCTCTGTAAACTCCAGTTCCTGGATTAAGATTAATTCACATCGTTTGCCTGTGTGTGTGAACTTTCCATAAATCGATTTGTGGCTCTGAGAATGTCTTGTCAGCGCTGGCCAGTGTTGCTCAATGATTAGCATGTCAGCCTGCACACGGAAGGGTTGTGGGTTTAATTCCAGATCAAGGGCACCTACCTGGGTTGCAGGTTTCGTCCCCAGCCCAGTCGGGGTGCATGTGGGAGGTGACCAACTGATGAGTCTCTCTCACATCAATGTTTCTCTCTCTCTCTCCCCCTCTCTACCCCCTTTCCACTCTTTCTGAAAAGCAATAGAAAAAAAAAATATCCCTGGGTGAGGATTAACAAAAACAAAATAACATCTTGGGAAATGCTAGCATTATAATTTTAAAGAACAAATATGTTATGAATTATTCTGTAGTTTTTAAAAATATTTTAGTTCTTTTCTATTAAAGCTCTGTAAAAAAAAGAGAGAGAGAGAGAGAGAATAAACCTAGCCCATACAGTTTATTTAAATGGGAAAAATGATCTATTTTACAGTAAATTATCTTCTCTTAAAAAACCCTGAAAATGTTAGCCATGATGCTCATTTTCCTGCATCACTTTCAAAATTTTAATGTCTACTGGGGAACAATCAAGGCAGCTACTTTTGGATCAGTTGACCCTGTAACTCCCTTTAGCGAATTTTTTTCTTAGATCCCAAATGTTACTAATTATACTAGCAACTGCCTTCTTTATCAATTGAGCATTTGTAGCATATTGATAGTCTTGGTTTATCTTCTCGTTTTCAAATTATATAGGACCAGAGTCTATATCTCTGACTCAGCTGACAGGAATAAACTTGTGTTTTGTTTGTGCCTACGATAGAATGGAACGATTCTTCACGTAGTCGGTTTGGGATGTGATATTTAATCATAAACGGTGACTGCTCAACAATAGGCATTCACTTCTTAGTCTGGCGGCTGGAAGTAAGGCATCCTGGTGCCAGTACAGTCAGTTCTGGTGAGAGCCTTCTCCTGGGTTGCAGACTGTGTCTGCTCAGTGTGTCTTTGCCTGGAGAAGAGACTGTGCTAGCCTCTACTCCCTTCTTCTGAGGGCGCTAATCCCATTTATGAGGGCTCCACCCTCATGACCTAATTCCCTCCCCGAAGCCCAACCTCTGAATTTTTTTTTGAGGGGTGAGGAAGAGACACAAATATTTAGTCCTTAACAACCAGTATATATGAAGGAAAATCTTTCTTTCTTGCTTTTTTGAAATTAATGCTATAATTCATTTTTAAACTAAAATTTTAATTTTTGTTAATTCTTTACTCGAAATTATTTTCCTTTGTTTTTTAATAAGAGTGAGAAGGAGTGGGGAGGAGGAGAAAGAGAAACATGGATGTAAAAGAGACACATCTATTGCTTGCCTCCTGCACGTACCCTGACTGGAGCCTGGATTGAAACTGCAACCCAGGTGCTTGCCCTTAAGGGAAAATCAAACCCGAGACCCTTTGGTGTGCAGGCTGGCGCTCTAACCACTGACCCACACCAGCCAGGGCTATAATTCATTTGATGATGAAATGTGTTTTCCATTTTCCAGTTACAGAGTTGATCAGAACCCACTTTATTTTAAATTGTGACTTTAAAAAAAATTAATGACCTCAGTGTTTTGGTGAAGTCTCATGTTGTGGTCTGTTCAATTGTCCTTTACAGAAAGTAGCTATGTCTCCAATAGGACTGGGAAAGCTATTCTCTTAAATTCTTAAACCAGGCATCAGGAATGTTTCTGGGGGAGTAGTTAGGGAGTTAAATCAACCTTGAAGTGAGGGAGCTATTTTATTTGATGAAACTTGTTATCACACTAGCTCAAACCCTGTAGTTGTGTGCTAATTCCATTAGGAGAAACGGTTTTCTATAACCAAGCTATTTCTAAGGAATCGCTCCCATTGAAGGTAATTGCTCCCACCAACAGAGCCTGCATTGTGCCTACGTGTTTCCCATGTGATATTTCATTTAATTCTCACAGAAAGTCCTAGGATGTGGTTATTATTATTTCTGTTTAACAGATGAGGCAGCTGCTCTGCAGAGAAATTAAGTAATTTTCATAAGTTTCCATAGTTAGCAAGTGGCAGAGTGAAATCCGTTTGACAGGTCTGAGTGTACGGCAGTTGCAGAATATTATTTTTGGTTGTGTAGCCGTAAAATAATTGGGAAGCCCTGTGTACCCACTTATACTGGAAATGGTCATTTAGAGTTTTTGTCATATGTTTAAATCGTTGGGAAAGATGTAACTTCTGGCATATTATAAATCTTGATAGTAATGAAGTTTAGATTTCTTTTTTAAATATAACCTATGTAATAAAAACATCACAAAGGTTTGGTATGTCCTATTACTTTTTTAAAAAAAGTTATACTATGATGGGGAGTGAGAGGTTAAAAAAATCAATTGCAAATTAATAATTCAATACAATTATGAGAATGTCTATGAATAAAGATAAGGTGCCAGGAGGACAGAGAAAAGGGATTGATGTCTCATAGGATCAGGGAACACTTCCTTGACTAAATGATATTTGGTCTGAGGGCAGAAGGTTTAGATCAGTGGTTCTCAATCTTCCTAATGCCAGTTCCTCATGTTGTGGTGACCCCCAACCATAAATTTGTTTTTGTTGCTACTTCGTAACTGTAGCAACGAAAATAATTTTATGGTTGGGGGTCACCACAACATGAGGAACTGCATTAAAGGGATGTGGCATTAGGAAGGTTGAGAACCACTGGTTGAGATGGTATAAGCCTTCTTGGGAGAGGGCTGTTGAAGAAGAGCATGCACAAAGGTTCTGAGATTGGTAAAAACGTGTTTAAGGAATTTTTAAAAAAAGCTATAAGTCAGGGGAATGGAAAGAAAGACAAGGAAATGATCCAAGATGGCGCTGGAGAGGAGACAGAGGTCACGTAGGACAAAGCCCTCCTTGTAGGAGATTTTCATGGTTTTGTTCTTTATCTCAAGACTTGGTGGCCATTGTAGAGATTTAAAGGCATAAATGAATAGTCATGTTTCTCTGTCTCTGGATCTGCTTTTGTTCATCAGTTTATGTTGTTTTTAGTTTATGTTGTTCATTATATTCCACAAATAAGTGAGATCATGTGATATTGATCTTTCTCTGCCTGGCTTATTTCACAAAAATAGATCCAGAGACACTCATCAATCAGAACATCAAACCTCAGGAAAGGTGGGGTGGTGGGGGATGAGGGGGGGAGAGACCAACCAAAGAACTTATATGCATGCATATAAGCCTAATCAATGGACACAGACCATTGATTAGGCTTATATGTGGGGGGTCATGGGGGAATAAGGACACATATGTAATACCTTAATCAATAAAGAAATTAAAAAAAGGACATAACAGAACTCTTAAGCCATAAAGGATATTAGAGATTATCCCATCCAGTGGACTTTTAAAAATAATATATTTACCACCAAGAATGTACCACCTAACCATGGGAAAGCAGACAGTGTCCTATGCTGTATGGCATTTTAAAGCAAACTTATGGCTTTATCTCTATCCACAGCATATGTTTTCTTTTCTAAACCTACACCTAAAAGTTCAAAAAAGAAATGAAGAGTCATGTGCATTGAGAAAACATCACTCTGGACAAGGAAGAAAGCTGGCTCATCAGTTAGGATGTTCACGGAGTGGTACAAGCGGGAGGAGGTGCTGGTGTCTTGGACTGGGGTGGCAGCAGTGGCTGGAGACAGAGTGGACACACTTAAGAGATAGTTAGGAGTTAAAAAGATATAACACGTACAAGAGAAATATTACTCAGGATCCAACAGAGGCTTAATATCTGTGACCAACGCTGTGTAATACCAACAAATCCCAGTGCTGAGAGGAAGAATTAAAGATAATTTTTCCTTTTTTTTCTTTCATCACCTCCTATGGTTTTTCTCTTTGGTGTTTTACAAATAAATGTTTTATCCAGATTTATGTAATACGAATGTGGCATTTTTGACGTACAAAAGGGATATTCATTCTTCAAAAGTTGGGAACCGCTTGTGTGAGAAGTCAAATCACAGGGACTATGGGTCTGTATTTGTGGTGTCACTAGGGAGAAACTGAAAAGCTTTCTGCTTTGGGGGAAGTTTCAGTGGCTTGTGGATGTGGAACAGGTTTCTTGCTTGTCAACATCTGAAAATAAGAGATCTTTTTGTTTTGTTTTGTTTTCACCTGCTTTTCTGGAAACCACAGAATGTCTTGTTTCTCAGGTAATCCACTACAAAGTGTGAGACATCAAAAGTGGCTCATCTCCATGTGAAAGCTGGGACTTCAGAGGCAGGGGATGAGCTATTATCAAAATTGTTTAGTTAATATCATCAGCATGACAGTGATGGGTCCAATAGTCCCACATCTTACATTGCGTGGTTCATCAGGAAGAGGAAAACATATTTACTTTTCAAACATAAATGGTTCTAAGTAATACAATAATAAGTACACACATAATATTAGATTTGCAAGAGTACTGACAAATGTGCAGATGAAATTCTGACTTACTTTATAAACTCCCTTTTAAACAGTTGGTTTATTAAGTTGTGCTTAAAAAGGCCATTGAATGAATTGTGCTTGTATTGTGAAATCTGTCAAATTGAAGTAGAAATGCCTAGCACCCCTGCCCCCACGTTTTTATGGACATTGCAACCCCAAATTGATCTGAAATCTCTTCTCTCTTCCGACTTTAGTTTCTACCAACCTGGAATCATACATGGCATCAGATGGCAATTTCCTTGTAAGTACCCTTTGCAACACTGTGGGTTTTAGGTATTAATCGTTACCTTGGTGAATGAATAAAAATCTAGTCAAATTGATTTTAAGTTTGGGTGGATCATTATTGTCCTCTACATCATTAGCCACAA
>PVJN01018364.1:0-15286 GCA_004026805.1 Lasiurus borealis
CCCCCCTTTCCCCCCCCCCCCCCCACCTCCCCGCACCGGGGCCTCCTGGGTGGCTGGCGAAGGCTCGGGACCGCTTCTTAGAAATCTGTTTGCAGATCCGTGAAGGGAAAGGTCCAGGGTTAGGAAGGAAACCGGTGGCACTGACGTTCAGTTATCAAATGTCAAGAATCAGATGTGTGATAGAGTAGAGGTGCTTTGCTAGCAGCACATTTAAGCAGCAAGATGCGGCAGAAGGTCCAGGAGGGACCAAGATTCAAGAATAGGAAGAGCCGAAACCAGTTTGGCTCAGTGGATAGAGCGTCGGCCTTCGGACTGAGGGGTCCCAGGTTCCATTCCGGTCAAGGGCACATACCTGGGTTGCAGGCTGGATCCCAGGCCCTGGTTATGGCACGTACAGGAGGCAGCCAATCCATGTGTCTCTCTCACATCCATGTTTCTCTCTCTCTCTCTTTTCCCCCCCACCTCCTCCTTTCCACTGTCTCTAAAAATTAGTGGGAAAATATCCTCCGGTGAGTCTCCAGAGGTAGTATTTTTATACCTGGCACCCAGTCTGTCACCGCTTTCCATTTTTTCAGCCATTTCAGAAAGGAAAGCTGTCAACCATTTTCATGGCGCACCAGTAGCCCCAGGTCAGAGGTGATGAAAGTGTTGACGAGTAATAGCTTTTATTTTTTATTTTATTTTTTTGAATATATTTTTTATTGATTTTTTTACAGAGAGGAAGGGAGAGAGATAGAAAGTCAGAAACATCGATGAGAGAGAGACATCGATCAGCCGCCTCCTGCACGCCCCACAGTGGAGATGTGCCCGCAAGCAAGGTACATGCCCCCGACCGGAATCGAACCCGGGACCTTTCAGTCCGCAAGCCGACGCTCTATCCACTGAGCCATTCCGGTCTCGACTGATAGCTTTTGTTTTTGAAATGGCCGAAAAGATGAAAAGCACGGTATTTAGTGACGTGAAAACTATACGGAGCTCAGGTGCTATAAGTAAAGTCTTGCGGGACACAGCCATGCCAGCGCTTGCTTTGCAACGACAAGCTGAGTGATGGTGAGGGGGACTGTGTGTGGTCCCCCGTAGCCAAGCTCTGTACAGTCTGGCCCTTTAGAGGGAGGGGCTGCTGACCTTTGCCCCGGAGTGTGCACGAGCCCGGGATCACGGATGAACGAGGCATGCTGTGCGTGCCTGCCATCGTGTGTCACGTACGTGTGCACCTGTGCGCACTGGTATTTTCCTGTGGGAGGGTCGAGACATGGCGCCAACTTGGTAAAGCGGCTAGGGCTCCTCACGGAGAAAGGGCGTTGTCCTGGGCGATCTCACAGCCAACGAACCGGCGACGAAGACTGAGCCAGCCGATCATTTACCCTCCGAATCGTTTCCAGACCTGGGTGGAACGAGCAGTTATGTGCAATACATGCTGCTGATTCTCTCTCTCCCCCTTTTTAAAAAAATACATTTTATTGATTTGTTACAGAGAGGAAGGGAGAGGGATAGAGAGCCAGAAACATCGATGAGAGAGAGACATCGATCAGCCGCCTCCTGCACACCTCCCACTGGAGATGTGCCTGCAACCAAGGTACATACATGCCCTGGACCAGAATGGAACCTGGTACCCTTTAGTCCGTAGGCTGACGCTCTATCCACTGAGCCAAACCGGTTAGGGCTGCTAATTCTTTCTTTCTTTCTTTCTATATATATATATATTATTTTTTACATAGAGGAAGGGAGAGGGATAGAGAGTTAGAAACATCGATGGGAGAGAAACATCGATCAGCTGCCTCTTGCACACCTCCCACTGGGGATGTGCCCACAACCATGGTACATCCTTTTGACCAGAATCAAACCCAGGACCCTTCAGTCCGCAGGCCGACGCTCTATCCATTGAGCCACACCGGTGAGGGCTGCTAATTCTCTTAATGTGACTCGATTACCTAAGCTCGCTCGCTCTGCAGTCTCATGTTGAGTAGAAGCGGCAGAAAGAGCGGCGGCCAGCTGCCTGCATTGGGGGCTCTGTGGGAAGTGAACTGCCTGCGGGTGTACTCCTGCCTGAGCATCGCCGAACGCTTCCTGCAGAAGATGGGCCGTGGACTGCGGCCTCGCTCGGGCCGTGCAGGTCGCTGTGGCTTTTTGCAGGAGCCTCCGGCAGCCTCTCCCCGACAACAGCGGGGCAGTGTTTGTGGCATTTCTGCCCGGTCAGCACAGATGCGGCCGGGGCCAGCGTGCCCGGGAAGGCAGGCGGGCATCGGTCCAGGACCTGCGGGCGGGACCTGTGTTTCTGAGGGTCAAGGCAAGCCGCGCCCTGACATCACCGGAATCCGCCCTGGTGCTCTGGCTGTGGCCCAAGCCCGGGCCAGCTCTGTGGCTGTGGCCCAAGCCCGGGAGAGCCGGAGGCCAGGTTCCCGTCCTCCTCACGGTCACGGTCACGGTCACGGTCACGAGCTGGCAGGACTTGTGTTGGCAGATATCCCGAGAAGGGCTGGCCAGGCCTCTGACTGGCCGCTGGCTCCTTGGGAAAGGGACAGCCGCGGGGTGGACAGGGGAGGAGAGCTTGGCTTAGCTAAAACTCGGTTCTGCTGGACCAGCCAGGGAGGTTCACGTGGACACTCAGACAGGGGGAAGGTCCGCTCTCCTCTGAGCACGTTAGCGAGAGGCTGCAGAGGGTGCCAGGTGCCAGCCTATGGCTTCCAAACGCCCCCAAACGGGGGTTCGGCTCCAGTCCAGCCCGAGAGGAAACGCGTGGGAGCAAAGCCTGGGAGGGTGCCGGGGTTGGCTCGCTCGCTCCCCCACTTCCGGGAGGGGAAGGGTGCCGTGCGCACACCGGAGAGTAGATCCTGCGGTGAGAGCGAAGCTTCGGCTGGCAGAGAGCTAACGGAGGAAAAACACACGAGAGCCGCGTCTCGGGTGCCAGGCAGCGGTTCAGGGGAGAGCGGCCTCCGAGGCTCCAGGTGAGAAAAGAGAAACTGTGGCAGCATCGTCTGGCGCGGGGACCTTAGAAAGCAAAGGACAAATTGTCCCCGGTAATCGCATCATTCGTTCCTGAGCATCGGTGTCTCCGAACGGTCAGACAGTGAGCCTGGTCCGTCTCCATGACCACACAGCGTTACACGTTTGTTTTTTATGGTGATGAGAATTTCAGATATGCAATACGGTGTTATTAACGAGAGTCGCCGTGCTGTACATTACATCCCCATGACTTATTTATAGCCAGAAACGGGCACTGTTTCTTTAAAAATAGAATGTTATATTTTCCCATCACGGTTTCTTGTCTCTGTGCCTCTTCCATCTCCCCCTCCCCCGAGTCACCACACGGTCCATTCCCCTGAGTTCTCTGTCTCTTTTTTCCCCCTTTTTTTGCTTGATCCCTCCTTCCAAGTAAAAATGGAATGTATTTTTGATCCCCCCCAAAAGGTGCAGTATGACTTTACCAAAGTGATACATTTATTATCATCTCTGAATTTTTATTTTATTTTTTTAATTTAAATCTTTATTATTTAGATTATTACATTTGCTTCTCTTTTTCCCCTCCATAGCTCCCCTCCACCCAACTCCCACCCTTTCTTTTACCCTTCCCTCCCCGCCATTGACCTCACCCAGAGGTGTTTGATTTTTGTCCAGTCTCGTCTCTGGATTTTTCTCGGCTTCCTTTTGCCATATCGATTCCCTGAACATTAAGGAAAAAACTACAGAGCCCAGCTTCCAGCTGTTCTGGGTATTTCCCCTCGCCTATGTGTGTTTTACTTTGTTTTTCTTCTTTTTCAATAAAGTATTGGAGAGGGGAATAAGGGCCCGGATGTTAGTGAGCTCAGGGACCTGGCGCCTCTGCATGAGACGGCCCGTGGGTGACCTGCTGACCCCTCGCCCGTGTGGCCGCCCTGGCAGGCAGGCGTGGCGTGGCCCCGACGTGCGAAGTTTTAAAGAGAAAATACAAGAAGTCTCTCAAGTATTACGTGTCGGTTCCAAAACAAATAAGTAAATAAATATGGCCCAGCCTTGTTTGAGGCCAAAGAAAACACCTCCGTGGGGTGGTGTGGCCCAGACTTGTTGAGTTTTAAAGGGAAAATGCAAGAAATTGCTAAAGCATGAAATGTCGGTTCCTAAATCAACCAATCAATCACTCAATCAATAGAAATGGCCCAACCTCGTGTAAGGCAAAGAAAACACCTCCGTGGGGTGGGCTGGCCTGGACTTGTTAAGTTTTAAAGTGAAAATGCAAGAAATCGCTAAAGTATGAAATGTTGGTTCCTGAATCAATCAACCAATCAATCAATCAATAGAAATGGCCCAACTTCGTGTAAGGCAAAGAAAACACCTCCGTGGGGTGGGCTGGCCTGGACTTGTTAAGTTTTAAAGTGAAAATGCAAGAAATCGCTAAAGTATGAAATGTTGGTTCCTGAATCAATCAACCAATCAATCAATCAATAGAAATGGTCCAACCTTGTGTAAGCCAAAGAAAACACATCCGTGGGGTGGGATGGCCAGATGTGTTAAGTTTTAAAGAGAAAATGCAAGAAATTGCTAAAGCATGAAATGTCGGTTCCTAAATCAATCAATCAATCAATCACTCAATCAATAGAAATGGTCCAACCTCGTGTAAGGCAAAGAAAACACCTCCGTGGGGTGGGCTGGCCTGGACTTGTTAAGTTTTAAAATGAAAATGCAAGAAATCGCTAAAGTATGAAATGTCGGTTCCTAAATCAATCAATCAATCAATCAATCAATAGAAATGGTTCAACCTCGTGTAAGGCAAGGAAAACACCTCCGTGGGCCCAGCGGCCCACAGGCCACGGCTCTGCCCACCACAGAGGAGCTCAGCCAGCGTTCCCCAGCAGGGGTTCCTCTGGCCACCAACATTGGGAACCAAAGCGAAACCCCGAAGCCGGGCCCTCCTTCCAGAGAGAGAGAGCAGTGGCCGGTGCCTTCAGCGCCCACACACTCTGCCTTCCTGGCCCGGGGCAGGTGGGTCCTTTCCCGGCTCTGGGAGGGGGCTTTCTCCCCTGAGGGGAGTGCCTGGCTTCTGAGCACACGCCCGGCCTGTGGGCACCACCTCCCTCCCACCCCCCAATTCTGGCTGGGCCACGGGCCGGGCCGTGGGGCCGTGGCGTGGAAGCCAGGATCGTGTCCCGTGGACACTGAGGCGTGACCTCGGGCGGCGGGTAGACAGCGCAGCGCTGGGCTTTCCGGCAGGTGGAAGGCACGGGGGCAGGCTGGTGCGCATCCTGCGTGGTTGCCCTTGGAGACGTGTCTCTAGCCCCGGCCTGGGGGGGTGCAGGAGCCGTGCTACAGTGGAATGCAAGCTGCACTCCCCAATAATGAGTGTTTGCATGATGGGAACTACATCCCAGATATGAGGGCCTGTGTATTATTTTTCAACGGGCGGCCTTTCTGGCAGCACAGAGGAGAATCTCACCGTGACAAGATGTACTTTGTGAAGAGCCTGCGAATGTAAGCGTCTTTAGGATGAGAGGTGTCTGTGGCCCTAGCTATTACCTTGTGGGGAGGCTGTAGGTGTGAATGAATGACCTGCGTTGTGCTTAGATGGAAAGAAGACTCAGTTGTGTGATGTTAACAGAGACTCAGTATAACCGAGTAGGTAGTAGAGTTTTTTGGGGGGGAATTGACAGGATCATCCGACCCTTAACCCAGAGGAATCAGCACGTGAGACTGGCTGGGAAACGCTTGAAAGTCAGCGAGGAGAGTGTTTAGCAAAACACATGAACACAAATTGCAAAACGACAGCAGTTTCAGCCGCGTTCCTGGCACGGGAGCAGGCAGCTGAGTTCGTGGAGGAGATTGGCGAGTCCAGAGTTAGACCCAAGGGTAGATGGCCGTTGGGTACAAAATAAAGGAAGCATTTGAAACTGCTGGGGTGAGAGGGCTTCCTTAAATACATGGGGATGAGACACTTGTGCTAAAAGAATAAAACTGGCCGAAACCGGTTTGACTCAGGGGATAGAGCGTCAGCCTGTGGACTGAAAGGTTCCAGGTTCGATTCCGGTCAAGAGCATGTATCCTGGTTGCAGGCACATCCCCAGTGGGGGGTGTGCAGGAGGCGGCTGATTGATGTCTCTCTCTCATCGATGTTTCTAACTCTCTATCCCTCTCCCTTCCTCTCTGTAAAAAAAAAATTAATAAAATATATTTTTTAAAAAAGAATAAAACTGCACCCTAACCCAATTTCTTCCACCAGGACAGATTCTAGAGGGAGAAAATAAAAAGGTGACAGTAGTGTTATACAGTGGTACCTTGAGATCTGAGTGCCCTAACATACGAGATTTTTGAGATACGAGCCGTTGAGCGAGCGATTTTTGCTTTGAAATATGAACAACAGTTCAGATATGAGTAATCGCGAGGATCAGCCGGTTGCACACGACCCACCAGTTTACTGCGACTCGAGCGTCTCATAGTTTCCCACGCCTCAAGGTTACGGAACGAATTAAACTCGTATCTCGAGGTACCATTGTACCATGAAGGAGGTGCAGTTTTGCAGCGTTGGTGTGGGGAAGGACTTTCTAAGCATAATAGCCAAGACGAAAACAATGCTGGAAAAGGTAGCTACCTTTGATGTATAAAACCTGTAAACTTGTGTGTATTAAATGATCATAAACAAGGTTAAAAGATAAACCGAAGATACGTATGTGTAGCATATGTGAAAAGTGTTAATATTCCTAACGTACTAAAGCACTCCTATGAACTACTTAGAAAAAGATAAACACTGAAGTAGAGAAACAGGCAAAGGACATGCAGAGGCCACTCGCCAAGGGAAAAACGTAAATATTTCAAACCATCTGAGGAAAGGTCTTCGGTCTCCCCTCCTCTGAATGGGAGAATTCCTGGGAGACAGCCACCCAGCATCACTCTCTCCCTGTCAGCTCACAAAGATGAAAATACAGTCCCCACCGGGGTAGAGGCCGGACACGCTGGTCCCGATTTGGGGGAGTGTGATTGGGACTGCTCCGGAGGGCGGTGTGGCAGACTCTGTCAGCGTTTAACTGTGCCCACCCTTAGCACAGCAGCGTGACTCCCGGGAATTCACCCGAAAGGAAATCATCGGGCATCTGTATAATCTATATCTATAGCTAATATGTCTATGTCCATGTCTATATCTATGTCTATGTCTATGTCTATGTCTATGTCTATGTCTATGTCTATGTCTATGTCTATGTCTATGCCTAGAGCTAGGTCTACATCTACATCTATATCTACTAGTATATCTATATCTATCAGTGGTACCTCGAGATACGAGTGCCCTAACGTACGAGATTTTTGAGATATGAGCCGTCGAGCGATTGATTTTTGCTTTGAAATACGAGCAACATTTGATATAGGAGTCATCACGCGGATCGGCCGGCTGCACACGACCCACCAGTTTACCGCGACTCGAGCGTCTCATCGTTTCCCACGCCTCAAGGTTACAGAAAGAATTAAACTCGTATCTCGAGGTACCACTGTATATCTATATATCTAGTATATATACATCTAATCTATTTATAGCTATATATTTGTATCTATATCATCTATACCTATATCTATACCTATGTCTATACCTATGTCTATACCTACCTATATCTACCTATACATATACTTATATTTACCTATACCTATGCCTATCTATACCTATACCTATACCTATACTTATTATACCTATACCTACCTATACCTATACCTATACCTATACCTATACCTTTACCTATACCTATCTATACCTATACTTATACCTATACTTATCTATCTATACCTATACCTTCCTATGCCTATACCTTATATTTGTTGGGATGTGGTTCCTGATAATATGGCGTTCCTCCAGCTCCCAAGGTCCTGTCTTTCGCCGTCAGTGCGTCACGCTGACTTACACCTCGTGTCCTCGCTGCTTTGCGCAGATGCCTTCCCCGTGGTTAACACACACGTGCTTCATCGACTCCTCCTCTTCTGCACCCCCTCTTCCACCTCCTCCCCTCCAAAGCAGAGCACCGCGTTGGACAGGACACGCATTGCATTTGGGGAGCCAGGCTCGGTAGGTAAATACGGATGGATAACCAACGAGCACGCAGAGCCGGACGGCGAGGCCGCGTTGCCCCTTCCTGGCTGCTCCCCAGGGGCCCCCAGTCTGCAGGACCCCTAAGCAAAGAACATCTGCAGCCACAGGCTCCAAAGACTCCATCAGGAGAACCCTGGAGCCATCTGCTCTCTGTCCTCCTGATCCGTCCGGCATGGATGGACTTCAAAGAGCATTCTCTCGTGTTATCCTGAAAACGTTTAAACAGAGAGTAACTGTGAGCCTGCCGCGGAGATGGAGCGAGCGTTCACACTTTGCCGTATTTACTTAAAAAGGCAAAACAAAAGAACATTTTACAGACGTAGAGCTTTGCCCCAATGCAAACACACGGCCCCGTGTCACTCGTGTCTTTGCACGAACACCACCGCACCAGCGACGCCTCCCCTGACCTTCCCGTGTGAAATAGCCCACGCTGACCTCTAACCTTCTCCTGCTGGCGCTTCTCAGCACCCAGCATGCAGTGGGGGAGTGTGTCTTCTGTCTGCCTCCCTCCACCGGCGCGTCAGCTGCGTGAGGCAGGACGTGGCTTGTTCCCACAGCATCACCCCATCTCCATGGCGTCGGGCAAACTGGGGACCAGGGACAGAGCTGAAGCCATAGCCTTCCTGGCCCATCACCTCCCCCAGAGGGAACCCCCCAAAGGGAACCACCGTGCGATGTGTTAAACACCCCTCACCCTTGTCTTTAACTACTCTCTTTTTATTAAAAAGCATTTTTGTTGATTTCAGAGAAGGAGGGAGAGGGAGAGAAAGATAGAAAAAGCAATGGTAGGCTGCCTCCTGCACTGGGGATCGAGCCCACAACGTGGGCATGTGCCCTGACTGGGGATCAAACTGTGACCTCCTGGTTCAGAGGTCAGCACTTGACCACTGAGCCATGCTGGCCAGGCTTAAATACTCTAATTTTATTTGTACCTTAAAATGTATACGTGTGCCTTGTATACTTATATACCAGAATAATAGGTGGTGGTGTGTATCTTTAAAAAACATCGCATAAGTAAACTGTCTCTGTCCTCATTAACTTGCTTTTACTCAACATGACGGGTTTGAGATTTATCTGTGTGGATTCATGAACATTGACTTCACATAGTTCATATTCCTACAATATTCCGCTAGGTGCTGATCACAGTTGGTCTGTTTTCAGTCAGAGGCTTATAATAGAGGCTGTAACACCTTCCTTTTAAAAAAAATTTTTTTTATTGAATTTTTACAGAGAGGAAGAGAGAGGGATAGAAAGTTAGAAACATCGATGAGAGAGAAACATCGATCAGCTGCCTCCCACTGGGGATGTGCCCGCAACCAAGATACATGCCCTTGACCGGAATCGAATCTGGGACCTTTCAGTCCGCAGGCCGACGCTCTATCCACTGATCAAACCGGTTTTGGCCGTAACACCTTCCTTTTAACGGCCTCTCCGAGTCTGACCTACGGCAATAATGATACCAGGCCTAGAAGTGGTTAGGAAAGTGGTGAGGATGGTAAACCGTATGTTAGCTGTGCTTTTCCAGAATTAAAAAATTAAAAAGCATATCACATCGTAGACTGTGAAAAAAATAAGTTAGACTGGGAACAAAATCAGAATGTTGAACAAGGATGGCACTGTCTATAAAAATACAACTCGTGGTCAATGATATTTTTAGAGAGTGAATTTTGCTCAACACCATTGCATACATTTATTTTTAAAAAATCCTTTTTTTTCTCCCAAGGAATTGTGATTTAGTTCTTGGTACGTTAGAAAATGGAATGCCCTCAAAGAAGACATACAGGTGGCCAGCGGGTACATGAAAAGGGGCTTAACACCCCAGGTCACCAGGGAAAAACGCATCAAAGCCGCAGTGAGGTGTCACTTCGCACCCGGTAGGATGGCTCTCAGCCAAAAGACAGGCGCTAAGAAGTGTGGGTGAAGATGCAGAGAAAAGGAACCCCTTTGCTCTGTTCATGGGAATGTAAATGGATGCAGTCACTGTGGAATACAGTATGGAACTTCCTCCAAAAATACAAATAGGACTTCCACAGGATTCAGCAATTCCCCTGGTGGGTGTTTATCTGAAGAAAGCAAAGACACTAAACTCCCAAAGATGGAAGCACCCAGGTTCATGGTGGCGTTTCCCAGCGGCCAGGTGTGACAAATGAGGGGTGCAGGGGGTGTGATGGGGGAAGGGAATGTGTGCTATGCGGGATATTCTCCAGCCGTAAAGAAGGAGATCCTGCTGTGTGTGACAGCATGGATGGACCTAGAGCAGTGGCTCTCAACCTTCCTAAGGCCTCAACCCTTTAAGACAGCTCCTCATGTTGTGGTGACCCCCAACCATAAAATTATTTTCGTTGCTACTGCGTCACTGTCATTTTGAATATCTGTGGTTTCTGTTGGTCGTAGGCAACCCTGCTAGCGGTTGTAAATACATATCTGTGTTTTCTGATGGTCTTAGGTGACCCTGCTAGCGGTTCGAGACCCACAGATTGAGAACTGCTGCTTTGAGAACCGCTGCTGTAGAGCCTGAGACCATCAGGAAACACAGATATTTACATTATGATTCATTAACAGCAGCAAAATGACAGTGATGGAGTAGCAATGACGATAATTTTATGGTTGCAGGTCGCCACAACCTGAGGAACTGTATGAAAGGGTCACGGCATTAGAAAGGTTGAGAACCACTGATCTAGAGGATAGTATGCTAAGTAACATATGTCGGACAGAGAAAGACAACTCCACATGCAATGACATATGTGGAATCCAAATTAAAAGGAAAATACGTGAGGTGTTAGCTCTATGGGGGAATCTTCACAATGTATACATATATCAAACCATGTCGTATACTTTGTCTTACAATTTTATTTGTCAATTGTGCCTTAACAAAACAGGAGAGGGGGAATAGAATTCTCTCAGAGATAAATCCTATTTCAGTGTGCAGGTCATTCATATTATAAACCCTTAATGCCATTTCTCTTAAAGAGGAAAACTGGACAACAAATACAGTATGTTGAGTTGCCCTAAAGTAGTATTCCGAATTCTTGGCTTTTGGCAAGATTCCAGAGGTCAGAGGAGTCTGATTTTGTTGTGACCATTGTACAGAATGGGGATACAGGTAGATACCTTCATTCCCAGCTTCCTATTAAAAGAATACTTGCTAGAGGACAGAGTTTTATTTATACAACGCTTTATAGATGTAATTTTAAAAGTTAAGTAAGGCCGAAACCAGTTTGGCTCAGTGGATAGAGCGTCGGCCTGCGGACTGAAAGGTCCCAGGTTCGATTCCCGTCAAGGGCATGTATCCTGATTGTGGGCATATCTCCAGTGTGGGGTGTGCAAGAGGCAGCTGATCAATGTCTCTCTCTCATCGATGTTTCTGACTCTCTACCCCTCTCCCTTCCTCTCTGTAAAAAATCAATAAAATATATATATTTAAAAAAAAAGTTAAGTAAGGTTTACACCCATAATATATTTTTTTAAAATATGTTTTTATTGATTTTAGAGAAAGGGTAAGGGAGAGGGATAGAGATAGAAACAAGGATGAGAGAGACACACTGATTGGCTGCCTCCTCCTGCACGCCCCACAGTGAGCATCGAGCCTGCAAACAAGGCCTGTGCTCTGACCGGGACTCAAACCCGACCTCTTGATTCATGGGTCGATGCTCAACCACTGAGCCATACCACCAGCTGCGTTTCCCACCCATAATTTTGAAGCATGACTCACTAGCCCTTGGCTAAATGCGAAACTGTTCTGGAAAGATCCCAGGAGTGACCCTGCTTTGCATGTGACTCATGTAAACCCGTTGGGGCTGGACAATGAGTGTCTTGTTTCTAGCGACACAGTCAGGCTTCAGTCAGCCGCTTAGCGATTTCAAAACGGGTCGTGTTACGCATGTCCCAACTGTAATTGGTGTATTTCCTCAAGCGCTGTTAAACCTGAACATGGAAAGGCCATATTTAAAACACATGTGGCAGTTAAATGAACGATCAAACCACTGCCGTTTCACTTCTGCTATTCGACCAACAGACATCTGTTGGGCTCCTGCCGAGTTCCCGGCACTGGGCCAGGGGCTGGGCGATACGCCGAACAGGACAGGGTACCCTGACTTCCTGAATCATGGATCTAGTGGCTGAGACAGATATCTGATCACAGCATCAAAGGAAACACCGAGACCGGTGTGGCTCAGGGGATAGAGCGTCGGCCTGCGGACTGAAAGGTCCCAGGATCGATTCCGGTCAAGGGTGGCATGTATCCTGGTTGCGGGCACATCCCCAGTAGGGGGCGTGCAGGAGGCGGCTGATCGATGTCTCTCTCTCATCAGTGATGTTTCTAGCTCTCTATCCCTCCCCCTTCCTCTCTGTAAAAAATCAATAAAAAAATATACTTAAAGAAAAAAAAAAGGAAATGGTCAGGGGTACCATAGCAATGTCAGTCCTTGCACACTCAGGGAGTGGCCAGCACCCTTAAAGTGATAGTTTCAGGAAGTGCATGGGTGGGTGTGGGGTGGAGACGGTGGGAGGGTTTAAGAATCCGCTATATTTATGCCCCTCCTTCTCCAAGCCTCCACTACCACACTGCTGTTACTGATGGTAGAGTTAATAACTGGGAAATTGAAGTTTTCTCAGCCTTATAGAAAGCATGACTAAAAAGATCTTTGGAAACTTTTCATTTTATTGAACTTGAAAAAAAAATAGACTTATCTTTTTAGAACAGTTTTAGGGAAGTTCCCAGCAAAACTGAGAGGAAGAGATTTCCCATAACTCCCTACAGCCCCACCGGCACAGCCTCACCATTACCCACATTCCCCCTCGAGGTGGTGCATTTGTTACAGAACACGAACCTAGCCTGATACATCACTTAAACAAATATATTTTTATTGATTTCAGAGAGGAAGGGAGAGGGAGAGACAGAAACATCAACGATGAGAGAGAACCATTGACCGCTGCCTCTTGCTCGCCCCACACTGGGGATCGAGCCCACAACTCGGGCATGTGCCCTTGACTGGAACTGAACCCGGGACCCTTCAGTCCGCAGGCTGACGCTCTCTCCACTGAGCCACACCTGCTAGGGCCTGACACATCATTTTTATCCAGAATTTATAGTTTATATAAGGATTACCATATTTTTCCGGCATATAAGACGGCTTTTTAACCCAGGAAAATCTTCTGAAAAGTCAGGGGTCATCTTATACGCCGGGTGTCATCTTATAGAGCAGGTATATCCCAAACTCTATATTTTAACTGGAAAAGTTGGGGGTCGTCTTATACGCTCAGTTGTCTTATACGCCGGAAAATACAGTAACTCTCGGTGGGGTACATTCTTTGGGTTTTGACAAATGCACAGTGACATGTATCCGTCATTATAGCATCAGACAGAATAGTCTCACTGCTCTGAGAACCCGCTGCTCGCCTGTGCGTCTCTCCCTCTCCTGTGGCATTGACTTTGATGTGTAACTAAGTAAGCACAGCGAGGCTGCCGTGCCCAAGCCAGCCCACCCACATGCCGAGCTATTGCGGATGGCGCTCTCTCTGTGGTCCTCTGTGCCAGCTCGGGTGTTTAGCACTAATGTCTGAAGTGTACGTGGCATCACATTCTGTGGTTTCCAAACCCATGAATGTGGCAGATGTGCTCACAACCAACTTGTTGATCACCGCCCTGCCTCTCCCATCTTCTCTGAGGGGCTGGAGGCCCCGAACAGAACCCCTTCTGTACCCCCGAGCATTGGGGGTCGTCTGTGCTGCCGATGTCAGATTACAGTACAAACAAACCTATTCGCTCTTATTAAAAAAAAACAAAACTTTTATTGATTTCAGAGAGGAAGGGAGAGGGAGTGAGAGAGAGAAACAACAATGGTGAGAGGGAATCATGGATCGGCCGCCTCCTGCACGCCCCCTACTGGGGATCGATCCCACAACCTGGGCACATGCCCTGACTGAGAATCAATCTGTGACCTCCTGGTTCCTGGGTCGACACTCAGCCACTGAGCCACACAGGCTGGGCTGCTTTTAGAGAAGCAAATGTTTTCCGTGTTCAGCCGAGCTTGTGAAATCTCATTAGGAAGCTGATACTTAGCTGGCTCTGTGTCAGGGGCATTTTTTTATTTTTTGTATATATATGTTTTATTGATTTTTTACAGACAGGAAGGAAGAGGGATAGAGAGTTAGAAACACCGATGAGAGAGAAACATCGATCAGCTGCCTCTTGTGCAGCCCCTACTGGGGATGTGCCCGAAACCAAGGTACATGCCCTTGACCGGAATCGCACCTGGGACCTTTCAGGCCACAGGCTACCGCTCTATCCACTGAGCCACACGGGTCTCGGCTGTCCGGGCATTGTAACGTCCCGTTTCCTAGCTGGCTCAGCCTCCTGCAGGTGGCTGGCTCAGCCAGGCCCAGAGCGTTCTCAGCCGCCTGTGCAGAGTTCACTCCTCCCCTCATTCTCGGGGGGAAAAAGACCAGGCGCTCCCAGCCCCGGGTACCAAGCAGGGTCTGCGGTGCTCGTTAGAGGACGTTTCTCTCGCACCAGAGACAGGGATCTCATGGTTCCCGGACTGGACAGGAGACTACACCCGCTTCTCTCTCCAGTCCCACCTGGACTTGCTGCCACGTTCTCTCCTTCCCAGTCTGCCCTGATCAGCACCTCCAGATTCGATAGCGCCGTGACAGCTTTCCTCTGTCCCAGGATGTTGGGGCTCAGCCGGGGGACTGGCAGAGGGGGGCTGGCGTCGTCTGGAGATGTCTTCGCTCCCCTGCCTGTGGTCAGTGCTGGCCTTTGGCCTGAGTACCTGCACTGTCCCCTCTTCCCTTCCCCCACGTGCCCGTGGCTTGGGGTTCACACAGAGGCTCTGCCCAGCAGCTGAACTTCCAGCACGACAGGTAAGGGCTCCAAGGACGAGTCATCGAGGCATCGCTGCCAAGATCTTGCCTCCTTAATGACACGGGCCGGCAGCGAGGCGCGTGCTCTGCTCACAGGCGCGCTCGATAAGGGACTGCAGGCTCAGCACAACCCGGGCATAAGCCCTGACCGGGAATCAAACCATGACTTCTTGGTTCATAGGTTGGCGCTCAACCACTGAGCCATGCCAGCCGGGGTGCAGTTGACCTTCTAATAAACACAGGAAAAGGATCTTAATCGCACTTGTACTTAGTGAAACACCATGTCAGGCGCATCATATGGGCATAGGGTTGCTAATATCAAATGTTAGCGAGGATGTGTGGAAAAGGACCAACTAGGTGGCCAGTGGGAGTGTAGATTGTTAAAAT
>PVJN01018364.1:15386-39172 GCA_004026805.1 Lasiurus borealis
CTCTCTCTCTCTCTCACACACACACACTCTTCAAGTTATTTTCAGAACAAGTCAGTCACAGTTCTCATGGTGCTGTACATCTAAAGCTACTTTCTAAAACAGTGTCTGGCTGAGACCGGTGTGGCTCAGTGGATAGAGCGTTGGCCTGCAGACTGAAAGGTCCCGGGTTCGATTCTAGTCAAGAGCATGTATATTGGTGGCGGGCACATCCCCAAGAGGGGGCGTGCAGGAGGCGGCTGATGGATGTCTCTCTCTCATCGATGCTTCTAGCTCTCTGTCCCTCTCTCTTCCTCTCTGTAAAAAATCAATAAAATATATATTTAAAATAAATAAATAAATGAATAAATGAATGAATGGATGGATAAATAAGTAAGTAAGTAAGTAAGTAAGTAAATAAATAAATAAAACAGTGTCTGAGGCGGACATAGAACCGACGCTAACATGTCTGATTTTTCCTGGTGGGGACATGAAGGTCTGTCGTTTTCTGTGCTTGTCTGTGTCTGCGAGATGTTCGAACGTGAAAGCAAACACGAAGACTTTAAAAAGAAACAGGACGTTTCTCTCCTTTGCTTTCTTCTTTTAATCCCCACCTTAAGACCAAGCGTCTTTCTTATTGGCGCCTTGCTCGACTGTGGTCCATGATGATGTGTCTTGGGCTCTGTTCTCACATAGTTGGAGTCTCTCCAAGGCACCCCTTTCGGGTTCAGGTTCTTCAGGCATCGCCTTGCTCGGGGAGACCTGTGGTCAGCACACTAACCTCTTCGGGCCCCGTGGACAGTCACTTCCCTGCTCCTTCCATACCAGGGGGCGCTGGCATTGACGATGGGAACTGCCGTGTTTCATGACCGGGAGCAGCGGTTCTCAACCTTTTTTAATGCTGCGACCTTTTAATACAGCTCCTCATGTGGTGGTGACCCCCAACCATAAAATTATTTTCGTTGCTACTTCATCACTGTCATTTTGCTACTGTTATGAATCATCATGTACATATCTGTGTTTTCTGATGGTCTTAGGCTCTACAGCAGCGGTTCTCAACTTGTGGGTCACGACCCACAGGTTAAAAACTGCTAGCAAGGTCGCCTAAGGCCACCGGAAAACAGATATTTACATTGTGATTCATAACAGTAGCAACGAAAATAATTTTAAGATTGGGAGTCACCACAACATGAGGAACTGTATTAAAAGGTCACAGCATGAAAAAAGGTTGAGAACCACTGACCGGGAGGCTGGCCGGCCTGCTCTCTCTCCGTTGCTCCGTCTGTCTGTCTTGGTACACAAGTTAATTACATGGAGGGAGGGATGTTTGTTTTAGCGCATGACAGATGCTTACAGTGAAGATAATATCGTGCACTTCCGAGAGTCTCCAAAGCATGCAATACACAATCCTTCATCTTCCAGACAAAGGTTCGGTCCCTCCTCAGCCTGCACAGTCGTCGTAGCTGCCAGAAGCATCTGCCTGCCCGTGTCAGGCTCCCTGCGCGTGTGTATATCCTCCAAGTCCCCTGTTTCCTTTCACCCGCTTCCTCGGTAAACAGACGGCAGACACTTCCTCTGCCTGGTCTCTCTCTGACCCTCTGCACCGGAGCTCAGACGCCAGCGGGCTGTGTGTGCATCTCTGGCTGTTCCTGGAGGGAGTTTACCTTCCTTCCTTCTGGAGATGCCCTAGAGCAGTGGTCGGCAAACTGCGGCTCTCGAGCCACATCCGGCTCAGGAACCGCCGTTTGCCGCTCTGTTGACTAATGAGTTTGCCGACCACTGGACTAGACTAAATGTTACTGTGTAGTTGGAAGCTGTGAGGATTAGGCAATTGTGGCATATTGCGTGCGAAGAGGTAAAGGGTAGTAGATGGCAGTGGTTGGCAAACTCATTAGTCAACAGAGCCGCAGTTTGCCGACCACTGTCCTAGGGTCTCACTGGCCTAGAACTGATTTTCACCAGTGTTATTCCCAGTATCCTCTTTCCCCAGAGCCTCCCCCTTCTCCTGTCATTGCACCTCCTTCTCCATTTGCTGGCTTCGGACAAAGCAGCGTGGCCTTAAACCGAGGCAGAGGATGGATGAGCTGCAAACTGCTGGTCAGCATAGTGATGACCGTGGCTCTGAGTCTGCCCTTGACCCATGATCCTGTGCGTCACTCAGGTGCCTGCAAGAGGGCAGGTGTCAGTAATAGAAATGTGTAGCCTGACCGGTGTGGCCCAGTGGTTGAGTGCCAACCTATGAACCAGGAGGTCACAGTTCGATTCCCGGTCAGGACACATGCCGGGGTTGTGGGCTCCATCCCCGGTAAGGGACGTGCAGGAGGCAGCTATCAATGATATTGTCTCTCATCATTGATGTTTCTATCTCTCTTTCCCTCTCTCTTCCTCCATGAAATCAATATAAATCTATTTTTAGAATGTCATAGAAATGCCTAGATGTACTAGAAGCTGCAGGAAACTTAAATGCATAGCAATAGGGACACTGGAATTTTTAAAAATATATATATTTTATTGATTTTCTACAGAGAGGAAAGGAGAGGGATAGAGAGCTAGAAACATCGATGAGAGAGAGACATCGATCAGCCGCCTCTTGCACGCCCCCTACTGGGAATGTGCCCGCCACCAAGGTACATGCCCTTGACCGGAATCGAACCTGGGACCTTTCAGTCCACAGACCGACCCTCTATCCACTGAGCCAAACCGGTTTTGGCAAGACACTGGGATTGAACGTTAAAGAATTTTTACAGTATATGCTCTCACAGAACACACCCATTTTATACTGAGAAACTCTGGTTTCAACAAGCCATGCCATAAAAGTGTCACACAAGGGGCCACACGATCGGCAAGCCCGGGCATCTAACAAGAGGCCAGCAGGTTTAGAGATGAGGGCGTTCCCGGCCTTATTGGAGGTCACATTCTCAGCAGCGCCCGCCTCTGCTTCAGGTCAAATGAAGTCACATTTGGGCTGGGCTGGCCCTTTCGGAAATCAGCTGGGTAAGGAAGGTCTAATGTGTCAAACCAGGCCCTGCCACCAGTTCAGTTCACGGGAGAACGTGTAATGAGAGACCAGTAACTTCTATCCCAAGAGCCAGCAGAAATGTTTTGGTAGCGATCGTGGAGATTGAAAGGGAATACAGTGGTACCTCGAGATACGAGTGCCCTAACATACGAGATTTTTGAGATACGGAGCCGTCGAGCGAGCGATTTTTGCTTTGAAATACGATCAACAGTTGAGATAGGAGTCATTGTGCGGATCGGCTGGCTGCACACGACCCACCCGTTTACCACAACGCGAGCGTCTCATAGTTTCCCACGCCTCAAGGTGACGGAGCGAATTAAACTCGTATCTCGAGGTACATGGAAGGTGCCTGTCGCCATCTCGCCGGAAAAAACAGAAAACATTTGTGGAGGTCTGGTCTCCGTGGCTGGTACAATCCGTCACACCTGTTAGCACACTGGCTTCTCCAAGGAGCAAACGTGTTTTCAGAGACTAAAGCTCCATTTTCACCGGAAGGGTGAGCTAGTGATTTAAAGATAGCCCATCCCCTTCCTAAAGCCTGTTTACCAGATCTCCCAACAGATAGGCTGTGTCCCCTGCCGGTCACCTGTTTGAGGTGCTGGGGAGTCAGGAAGTGCCTAAAGGCAGAGCCTGGAAGAGCAGAGGGCGGACCCGTCAGAAAACACACTAATCTCGGCCTAACCCAGGGTTGTGAGGTGGCTTGCATCACCAGGTCATCACAGGAAGGATGCCTGAGAGTAATCTTGAATCCACGAATCTCTGGTAAGCGGAAACACAGGCCAGTTTTAGGAGAAACCTCAAAGGCCGCACACCCACACTTTGGCCACCCCTGTTCCGGCGTGGTGGCTGGATATTTGCGGGGTGACTGGTTGGTTTGGCCAGTTTCCGCTGAGACCAGGGCATGGGATCTGTCCTTGACAATGAGAGTTCTCGGGCCGGGCGGGCAGGGGTCCCAGGAGTGTCCGTGCTGATGGCCGCAGTGGCTCTGATCGAGCCCTGGCCGTGCGTGGCCAAGCCTCTTGCTGCCCGGGTGTTGTTGACTTGCGGTACCTGGAATTCTCCTGTCAGGTCTCCGAGGCAGGCTGTGCTGTCTCTGATGGACAGATGGGGAGCAATCTCCCCCCCCCCCCCACCGAGTGGCATCGTACTGCCTCTGAGCACACGGGTTAAAGGCCTCGCCAAGCACGCAGCGTGGGGAGGCGCTCAGCGTGGCTCGGCTCTGCATTCTGGGGGCCTGAGGAAATCCCGCCATTTATTCGAGCCGCCGAGTCTCCTCTCTAAACCAGAACTAACAGTGTCCACCTGGCCTCCCTGTCGGCGTCCTCAGCACGGCCTGACCCGAGCACCTAAGGAGCTGTATGCCCGTCTTCCCAGTCCCTTGGCCCTGTCACCCCACTGTGATGTTGTGATCAGCAGCTGGAATGAGCTGACTGTGTTCGTGACAGTTTGTTGTGATTGTAACTGTTGGTGGCCTCCCACTTCAATGTCAGTTCCACGAAGGCAGGGACTGGCCCTTCCCCAGTCACCCCTCTGTCCCCACACATCAGCTCCTGGCACAGAGCAGGCACTCAGTACGCAGTACAGGAATGGGAAGTGTGGAGGCCATAGCTAATGGAGACAGAAAGAAGAAAGTGACCATTCTTACTGTTCCGTGTCCCTGTGAAAAATTCCTGAAAGAGCCGAGACCGGTTTGGCTCAGTGGATAGAGCGTTCGCCTGCGGACTGAAGGGTCCCGGGTTCGATTCCGGTCAGGGGCATGTATCTTGTTTGCGGGCACATCTCCACTGTGGGGCGTGCAGGAGGCGGCTGATCGATGTCTCTCTCTCATCGATGTTTCTGACTTTCTATCCCTCTCCCTTCCTCTCTGTAAAAAAAATCAATAAAATATATTAAAAAAAAAATTTCCGAAAGAAAATAAATCATTGGAAGCTTTGAGCTCTGCGGTTCAGGGACGTAGACTGGTTCAGACTTGTGTTTTTTAGCCGTTACTGAAGGCTTCAAAATAAATTCAGTTCCATCATCTAGCGCAGTGGTCGGCAAACTGAGGCTCGCGAGCCACATGCGGCTCTTTGGCCCCTTGAGTGTGGCTCTTCCACAAAATACCACGTGTGGGTGTGCACATACAGTGCGATTGGAACTTTGTGGCCCATGCGCAGAAGTCGGTTTTCGGCCTGGGCGAGTCTATTTTGAAGAAGTGGTTCTAACGCCGAGCCACACTCAAGGGGCCAAAGAGCCGCGGTTTGCCGACCACCGATCTAGTGCATGATGGGCCATCCTTGACCGGAGCTGACCTTCCTTAGCAGGAGAGCGAGGCCAGCAGGACACAGACTCAGGGAAGGGATCTTGCGTGCATGCAGCGGGGGGAGGTGCTGAGAGAGAGGGGTAAGCAGGACTGGCCTTCGCTCTCTCCCACGCGTGGGCCTCAGAGGGTGCCTGTCCCACAGGGTCTCCCGGTGGCCCCTGCAGACACTGACCTGCTTCCTGTCGCCCCGGTTACAGGACTCGGAGAAGCGCACTCCGCTGCACGTGGCCGCGTTCCTGGGAGACGCCGAGATCATCGAGCTGCTGATCCTTTCAGGTAACGGCCCCCGCGCGTCCAGTCAGTCACCCCAGATAACTGTCAGCGACCCCCTTATCCCGGTGACCGCGCCGAGGAACGCAAACACAGCTTCTCCGTGGGCTCATGGAGGTTTATTCCATTAGCAATCTTGTCAGTAAATGTGTAAGAAGTGCAAGGAGCTGTTCTTTTTTAAAAAAAAATAGTTATTTTTGCCGAAACCGGGTTGGCTCAGTGGATAGAGTGTCGGCCTGTGGATTGAAAGGTCCCAGGTTCCATTCCTGTCAAGGGCATGTACCTTGATTGTGGGCACATCCCCAGTTGGGGGTGTGCAGGAGGCGGCTGATTGATGTTTCTCTCTTATCGATGTTCCTAATTCTCTATCTTCTCTTCCTTCCTCTCTGTAAAAAAAAAAATCAATAAAATATATTTTCAAAATATGTATTTTTGTTGATTTCAGAGAGGCAGGGAGAGGGAGAGAGAGATGAAAGCATCGGTGATGAGAGAGAATCATTGATCGGCTGCCTCCTGCATGCCCCCTACGGCGGGATGGAGCCTGAAACCTGGGCATGTGCCCTTGACCGGAATCCAAAGCAGGATCCTTCAATCCACAGGCTGACACTCTATCCACTGAGCCAAACCGGCTAGGGCAGCGGTCGGCAAACTCCTTAGTCCACAGAGCCAAATATCAATAGGACAATGATTGAAATTTCTTTGGAGAGGCAAATTTCTAAAACTTAAACTTCTTCTAACGCCACTTCTTCAAAATAGAGTTGCCCAGGCTGTGATGTTTTGTGTAAGAGCCACACTCCAGGGGCCAAAGAGCCGCACGTGGCTTGCGAGCCGCAGTTTGCCGACCACGGGGCTAGGGCACAAGAAGTTGTTCTTATTGAAAAATGACGTCTCCAGCGAAACTTACGTGTGGTTTGAAAATCTGACTCCTGACTGTCTATAGGCCCAGCATGGTGGGTGCATCCGGCGGATTTGGATGTCTTTATAAAAGAACAAACTAGCAAACTGCTTCCTTAGCGTCTATATGAACAGACACAAGTATGTGTGGACTTAGGTAGATCTGAATTGCATTGGGAAACAATGCTTTTATGGACCTATGACTATGGCCGTGTAATATCTATCTATCTATCTATCTATCTATCTATCTATCTATCTATCAGTGGTACCTCAAGATACGAGTTTAATTCGTTCCGTAACCTTGAGGCGTGGGAAACTATGAGACCCTCGAGTCGTGTTAAACTGGTGGGTCGTGTGCAGCCGGCCAATCTGTGAGATGACTCCTATCTCAACTGCTGCTCGTATTTCAAAGCAAAATTCGCTCGCTCGACGACTCATATCTCAAAAATCTCGTATGTTAGGGCACTCGTATCTCGAGGTACCACTGTGTGTGTGTGTGTGTGTGTGTGTGTATATATATATATATATATATATATATATATATATAGCGGTAATATGCATATTAGATGTGTGTCACGACTAGCTCAGGAAGAAGCTGCATCATGACCACTCAGATGGAGTTTTGTGTGAGATGGGTGGCACACCTCAGGGGAGGGGCGTGCTCTGAGCGGCTGTGGTGCAGCGTGGAGCACGCCCCTGGTGGGTGGCAGTGGTGGCCGGAGCGAAGCAGCCCAGGTCCTGGGTGCCGGTCCCAGCAGCCAGGGGAAGGAAGGCCTCCTCTTGCCCGAATCTTCCTGCATCAAGCCTCTAGTGAAAATACAAAAACAGGTGAGGAAAGGACACATTGATTTCTGGACAGCTGTGACTTACTTCCGAGGAGGCAGGCTGAGTGGGGGGTGTTTCTAGGGAAGGGCGCAGAAGAGACCCCAACTCTGTCAAGTATTCTGTTTTCTAAAAATTGGGAGCACATATGGCAACTGTGTTAAATCTGACTTGCACGTGCACTGCTCTTTGCAATATTCTCTCTCCTTTTCTCTGGATTTTAAGTAGTATTTTGTCTGAGTTAGAAACGCCGGTGCTTTCATTTTTGGAAGCCGGCACGCCTGGTACATCCACTGAGCAGGTGTCTGAAGTCAGTAGGTGCTCTCCGCCGTGAGCGTTTGCCAGACAAGGCCCGGGATGAGTCTGGCACGGGCCGGCGTCCCGGTGTGGGTCACGTGCAGACCCACTGCCTTTCCTCCTGCCTTCTGTTGGGGGATTAAAACCTGAGGATGCCAAACCGGTGTGGCTCAGTGGATGGAGCGTCGGCCTGCGGACTGAAGGGTCCCAGGTTCAATTTTGGTCAATGGCATGTACCTTGGTTGCAGGCACATCCCCAGTAGGGGGCGTGCAGGAGGCGGCTGATCGATGTTTCTCTCTCTCATCAATGTTTCTAGCTCTCTGTCCCTCTCCCTTCCTCTCTGTAAGAAATCAATAAAATATATATTTTAAAAAAACAAAACCCTGGAGGCAATGCCTCTGCCCACAGACTCTGCAAAGGCCTGCACGGAGGTCGGCTTTGATTTGCGGCAGCAAAGGGAACTGTGGGACCCCAAGTGAGCTCCCCACGGGCGGGAGCTGCTGCGGGTGTTCAGGCAGAGGGGGAGGGCACTGTGGCAGGAAACAGGGATTGTGCTGGGCTCTCTGGCCGCTTTGGCTCAGCGGTTAGAGCGTCGGCCTGTGGACCGAAGGGTCGCAGGTTCGATTCCGGTCAGGGGCATGGACCTTGGTGGCGGGCTTCATCTCCAGCCTTGGTCGAGGCACCTGTGGGAGGCAACCCATGGCTGTGTCTCTGTCCCATCCATGTTTCGCTCTCTCTCCTTCCTTCAGCCTTCCTTCCTTCCTTCCTTCTTTCCTTCCTTCCTTCCTTCTTTTCTTCCTTCCTTCCTCTCTCTCTCTAAAAATCACTGGAAAAAATACCCTTGGGTGAGGATTGACACACAAACACATACACAACAATTGTGTTGGACACACAGGAAGGTTCACTGCCCTCCTTGTGTGTGCCCCCTTCCCGGCGGGCTTCCCCGGACACCAGTGCTCTGTGCCCGCGCTGTGCAGCCTGCAGCTGGACGGGCGCCTGTGTGGCACCTGGTGTCCCGAGAGCAGGCCTCCTCGGCCGGTTCCCAGACGCTCCAGGGCCGTAGGCCAAACACACACGCGCCGTGTGGGGCTGGCACGGACCGGGGCTCAGAGCCAGCACGCACCTGGCCGGCTGCCCCGCGACAGACACTTGGCCCGGGGAGGCCGTGGGCGGAAACCAGTGGGGGGGAAAGTAAAGAACTTGGCGGCGTGACACTCGCGCTCCCACCTGGCCGAGCTCACCATCCGGAGGCCTGTGGAGAGGCACCACGGAGCCTCAGCAAAGCATTAGGTTCATGCACGCGCGAATCCAGACCTGCGTCTCGGGTTTTGTCCGTATTTCATACCTGAGAGGGAAGGTGTTAATTCCGCAGCGTGAAGTTGAGCCTCTGTTTTCCTTATGTGCCTCACCACCTTCACGGGCATGGAGTCCACCAGCTGCTTTAAAAAATAAAAAAAAAATACACACACACACACACACACACACACACACACACACACCCCACAGTGGTACCTCAAGATACGGTGCCCTAACATATGAGATTTTTGAGATACAAGCCGTTGGGTGAGCGATTTTTGCTTTGAAATACGAGCAACAGTTGAGATAGGAGTCATCGCGCGGATCGGCCGGCTGCACACGACCCACCAGTTTACCGCGACTCGAGCGTCTCATAGTTTCCCACCTCAAGGTGACGGAACGAATTAAACTCGTATCTCGAGGTGCCACTGTAGCGAGTTCATTTGCATGTAGGCCATCAGACAAGAGGTATTCCGGCAAAGGGATTTCCTGTGACTTTTCAAAATGTCATTTCTACTCCCATGCAGATTGTCTCCTGGGCCACGCAGGTCACTGTTTTGATGCTCTAATGCATAACACATCCTCACGCCTTAAAGTTGGATTTGTGTTTGTGTGTGTGTGTGTGTGTGTGTGTGTGTGTGTGTGTTTCTACCCCCAAGAGGTGAAGGTGATTGAACCAGGCAGTGCTGGTTTTGCCCCCGCTCGGTGGTGTGATGATCAAGGGATGAGCCATTACCTGGTTGGCATGCCAACCAGCTCCAGCGGCCAGTCCCAGGGGAGGGAGGGCCGCAGATGCTCTGAGCAGTCGCCACATCATGGGGTTATCACACGCGCTTCCAAGGTCATGGCTCTGAAGGACACTGCTCCTGGGCTGTAATCAGACTTGGTCTCTGCGTGAAACAAATACCCATATCGAGCAAGATTTCATTATATTCTCATCATACCTCGTATGATGGTTGGCTTATACTTGTTTTTTTTGTAATTAAACGCCAAACTTGGGGTCCATCAGCCTTAGGAATCCATTATCCTCTCTGACCTGTAAGCGCTTTCAGTCCCTCGTCTACCTTTTGCCTTCTTTCTACTGTTTCCTGGACGGCAGGGCCAGGAGAACAGACACATCAACTCTGGAAGAGACACTCAACGCTCCCGTTATTCTTGCTCTCCGTGAGCATAAAAGCAGGTGGTCATAGGGCTGAGATGAAACACACACTTTTTAAAAATATATATTTTATTGATTTTTTACAGAGAGGAAGGGAGAGGGATAGAGAGTTAGAAACATCAATGAGAGACATCGATCAGCTGCCTCTTGCACGCCCCCTACTGGAGATGTGCCCGCAAACAAGGTGCATATCCTTGACTGGAATTGAACCTGGGACCTTTCAGGCTGCAGACCGACACTCTATCCACTGAGCCAAACCAGTTAGGGCGAAACACACATTTAACTCGCAATCAGGGTTCATGCCTCACAGCAGTGAGCTGGGTCTTTGTTTCTGAAGAATCAGGAGCGCCAGCATTTAACGAATAATAATGTACCGTATATTCCGGCGTATAAGATGACTGGGTGTCTAAGACGACCCCCGATTTTTCCAGTTAAAATATAGAGTTTGGGATATACTCTTCCTAGAAGACGACACCCGGCGTATAAGACGACCCCCGACTTTTGAGAAGATTTTCCTGGGTTAAAAAGTCGTCTTAGCCGAAACCGGTTTGGCTCAGTGGATAGACCTTCGGCCTGAGGACTGGAAGGTCCCAGGTTTGATTCTGGTCAAGGGCATGTACCTGGGTTGCAGGCACATCCCCAATAGGGGGCATGCAGGAGGCGACTGATCGATGTCTCTTTCTCATCCATTTTTCTAACTCTCTATCCCTTCCCTTCCTCTCTGTAAAAAAAATCAATAAAATATATTTTTAAAAAAAGTCGTCTTATATGCCAGAAAATACGGCAAGTGTTCAGATGTCCTTGGGTAAACTGTATCAGCCTTTTAGTCAGCCACTTGGCGGGCAGACCCTCTGCCCTTCGGTGCCCCATGGCGCCTGGCAGGCAGGTACATAAGGGGGAGCTTCCTGGGGACAGATCAGTTATAAACACTCGGCCATCTTCCGCTCCGCTGACATGTAAACAAGGCTGATGCGTTCCGGAAAGAGGGCGCGGGAACAGGCGCAGGGATGACACGGATGCAGGACGGCCGGGTCCCGTCCAGATAACTCTGCTTTTGCCAGAGTCACTCGGTTGCTGGGAGGGGAGCTTTCCTGGAGGACGCAAGGAGAGACGGGGGGGCTCTGGGAGGGGCTCTCAGTACCTGGGGCGCAGGGAGGCCAGGCCGGGGTGTGTGACACAAGCGGGGTGAGGGGAGGGGAAATTGCTGTATGAGCTCGGCCGGCTGGGGATCCTTTTTCTCCTGGAGAGAATTTGAACATTCAAAGCCACACTTGGATCTACATGCAACGGGAAGTTTGCAGAACAGATAAATAACAATTCTCGTAACAACACGGCGTCAGCGCCTGTAAGCGATAAGAACAGACAATGGCAGGAGAAGGAGGGACACGGGCCGAGCACCGGAGCGAGCAGTTCTCGGAGAATGAAGGACGAGCGGGCAGGAGACCAGTCCCTTAGCAGTGACCTCATCTCACTGGTCAACAGGAAGGCCCGCCAGGAGATAGCACGGCCCCCTGATCAGATGGGCAATATTTTCACTGGTGAGGACTTGAAGTCATCTCCTGGAGAAACAGGATACAGAGCCTTCTTTCTTTCTTTTTTAAAAATATATTTTATTGATTTTTTACAGAGAGGAAGGGAGAGAGATAGAAAATCAGAAACATCGATGAGAGACATCGATCAGCCGCCTCCTGCACGCCCCACAGTGGAGATGTGCCTGCAACCAGGATACATGCCCTTGACTGGAATTGAAGCTGGGACCCTTCAGTCTGCATGACGCTCTATCCACTGAGCCAAACCGGTCTCGGCTGAATTATTTTATTTTGCAACCAGTGCATTTTGTCATTCAGAACAGTCAACTCAGTTTTTTCTTCAGTTACAATTTATATCCAACTAGAGGCCCGATGCACAAAGATGGGTGCAAGAATGGGCCTTCCTTCCCCTGGCTGCCGGCACCGCCTTTGCTCTGCCCTGATCAGCCATTCTGCTCTTTCCTGGAGCCACCTTTCCACCTTCCCATGCTGCCCAGAGGCCCGGAGCGGCTGGGGTGGTGCAGAACACCTGGGGTGGTGTCCCGCCCCACCCCTGGCCGCTTGGCAACTGTGTATGCAAATTAACCCTCCATCTTTGTTGGATTAATTTGCATACTCACTCCTGATTGGCAGGTGGGCGTTGCGAAGGTACGGTCAATTAGCACGGTACTCTTTTATTAGGTAGATATTATTTTGTGTTGGTTTCAGCTGTGCAGCATAGTGGCTCAAGAATCATATACTTTACAAAGCGGTCACCCCGATATTTAAAGTGGGAGAAAGAGGTAGAAACACCACTGAGCCATGCTGGCCAGGTCAAAAGTATACGTTCAAAGCTCCCTAGACCCAGTTGGTGTGGCTCAATGGTTGAGTGTTGACCTCTGAACCAGGAGGTCACAGTTAGATTCCTGGTCAGGGCACATGCCAGGGTTGTGGGCTTGGTACCCAATGTGGGGCGTGCAAGAGGCAGCCCATCAATGATTCTACCTCATCATTGGTCTCTCTCTCTCTCTCTCTCTCTCTCTCTATCTATCTATCTCTCTATCTCTCTCTTTTTCTCTCTTCCCTCTCCCCCCTTTCCTTTCTGAAACCAATAAAAATACATTGGAAGACATTGTAAAGCATACCTGTGCCTGGCCCCATCTCAAACCAACGAAATTAGACAGGGGGTGTGTGGGGGGGTGAGGGAGTGGGAGGAGAGGAGTCTGTCTCTTGGTTTTAGGGGTTATTATGTTCTTCTATCATTAATATCGTTGATGGCATTTGTCCTTTAGTTAAGAAAAATGATTGTGGAAGTTCTATGATTTCTCATTTCCTTTTAGCTGGTATCTTAAACTGAATTTCTAGCTCATCACCTCCTGGCGCCTTTTTAAAAAACACCCGTAAAAAACCAGGCTCCTGTTTTTAGGCCGTCAGCTGGCCTTGGCCTCAGAGATTGGCCAGCCCTGCTTCCACTTGCCTCCTGTCCCAGCCTGTCCCAGAGCCCCCTCCCCCGCCCCTCTACCCTGCCGCCTGGCTCGTGTCCTCACTCTGCTTCCTCGCCAGCTTCCTTCCTTGTCCGCGGGCCAAAACAGTCTCATCTCACTGCCTCGATAGACAATGCCAGTTCTTGCTGCTCCTTCTCTTTAGTAGCCTTTTAACAAAGCTTTCCATCTCTGCTCAGAAGGCTGATCAAAACCCAGGAGCCTCCTGAAAAGGAAGCTCAGATGGGGTGTTTTTTAAAAATAATTTTCTTTTAAAAATACATATATTTTTTATTATTGATTTCAGAGAGGAAAGGAGAGGGAGAAAGATCAATGATGGGAGAGAATCATTGATTGGCTGCTTCCTACATGCCCCCTACTGGAGATTGAGCCCACAACCTGGGCAGGTGGCCTGACCGGGAATTGAACCAAGACCTCCTGGTTCGTAGGATGATGCTCAACCACTGAGCCACCAGATCGGGAGATGGGGTGTTTCATCAGTCCAGCCATAGACCCAGAGGGCTTGCCCTGGTGAGGATTGTGAGGGTGCCACGGAAGGCGGACCGATTCTGCTGTCCTTGACTCCATTCATTTGAGGCGTCTGCTCCACGATGGAGGTGGCTCCAGAGGATGTGAGCTGGCTCTGGCTTTGGGTATGAGCTGGCTCTGGCTGGTCTGAGCCTGACTGTCCCCTACAGAGTGAGGGAGCCTGTCTCCCCAACTTCACCCCCCTCCTCCCCAGTGTGAGGGAGCCGTGCGCAGCCCACACAGGCTTTCTGTTGGTCTGCCCCAGCGCTCCATGGAGGCTGGCTTATTCCCATCAAACACCTGGTGAGTCCCTGAGACAGGGTGGGGATTCCTGGATAAAGGCGTTTTCTGCTGATTCTCTCAGCCCAGACGAAATCCCATCAACAAACAATATAAACCGAGGAACAAAAACAGATCCAGAGACAGAGAAGCATCGATCAGACCATCAAACCTCAGAGGGAAGGCAGGGGTGAGTGGAGGGAAGAGGAAGAGATCAACCAAAGGACTTGTATGCATGCATATGAAAACCTAACCAATGGACACAGACACCAGGGGGTGAGGGCATGAGTGTGGGGGAGGTGGGGGGCAATAGGGGAATAAGGACACATATGTAATACCTTAATCAATCCTATATAATAAAAGGGCAATGTGCAAATTGACCCTAATGGTGGAATGACTGGTCACTATGATGTGCACTGATGATGAGGGGGCAGACACTCAATACAGGAGCTGGCCCCTGGCGGTCAGTGCTCATCCACAGGGAGAGAGTCTCTCTTGCCTCCACGGCAGCACTAAGGATGTCCAACTAGTGACTTAGACCCGCTGCCCAGGGAGGTGGGCATCCCCCGAGGGCTCCTGGCTGCCAGAGGGATGTCTGACTGCCAGCTTAGGCCTGATTTCCCGGGAAGTAGGCCTAAGCCGTCCATTGGACATACCCCCAGGGGTCCCAGCCTGTGAGAGGGTGCAGGCCGGGCTGAGGGACCCTCCCCTTTTTCAAGTGCACAAATTTCCGTGCACCAGGCCTCTAGGAAAGAAATAAAAAACAAGAACTCAACTTCCCCCGACGTGTTTGGAGGCTGACTGGCCCCCAGTGCACAAGAGTTGGAAGGCTGCTTGTCGTTGAGCGTTCGCCAAGGGAGCGTTGTGTGCCCTGTGGGATACAAATGCTTAATCATGCCAAGACCGGTGTGGCTCAGTGGATAGAGTGTCGGCCTGCGGACTGAAAGGTCCCGGGTTCAATTCCAGTCAAGGGCATGTACCTTGGTTGCGGGCACATCCCCAGTAGGGAACGTGCAGGAGGCGGCTGATCGATGTCTCTCTCTCATCGATGTTTCTGACTCTCTATCCTTCTCCCTTTCTCTCTGTGAAAAATCAATAAAATATATTTTTAAAAATTGTTAAAAAAATGCTTAATTGTGGAATAGAAGATACTTTATCTGGTTACATATTTTATATTCAGGAATATGCATTCTATTCGGGAACACACACACACACACACACACACACACACTGGAAAAGTCCTTCATTCCTCAGAACACACATGTCCACAGCCCTGGAGAATCTGTCTTCTCACCACCGTGTCTCCTGCCCACTAGGATGCTGGATTTCTCGCCATCTTGCCAGAACCGGTCTTTCCCAGTTCTTGGCCATTCTCAGTTCTTGCTCTCGCGCCTCTGCAGTCCTAGGTACCTCCTCCTGTGCAGTGGCCAGAAAGCACGGGACCGATACAAGGACAAACAAAATGCAGCGTGGTTGCCGAAACTGGTTTGGCTCAGTGGATAGAGCGTCGGCCTGAGGACTGAAAGGTCCCAGGTTCGATTCCCGTCAAGGGCATGCATCCTGGTTGCAGGCACATCCCCAGTAGGGGTTGTGCAGGAGGCAGCTGATCAGTGTCTCTCTCTCATCGATGTTTCTGACTCTCTGTTCCTCTCCCTTCCTCTCTGTGGGAAATCAATAAAATATATTTAAAAATAATGCAGTGTGGTGATTGCACCTGGCAAATGGGGGTGCAAGACACAGCATCTGATGTGACCTCAGGAGAGCACCCCTCTCACTCTCCCTTGCGCCGCCCCCCCACCCCCCCCACCGCTGCATCAGGCCTCTAACCTGTGCTCTCCCGTTCCAGGCGCGCGTGTGAATGCCAAGGACAACATGTGGCTGACGCCGCTGCACCGGGCCGTGGCCTCCAGGAGCGAGGTGAGTGGCTGTCGGGCGTAATCCGCCCCCGTCAGTCCCTGGAAGAGGGACGTTCTCTCTGCCGAAGCGGATGCTCGCCGGTGAGCTGAGGCTTCTGCTTCTCAAGCTAGAGCAGCGGTTCTCAACCTGTGGGTCGCGACCCCTTTGGGGGTCGAACGACCCTTTCACAGGGGTCGCCTAAGACCATCGGAAAACACCTATTTCCCATGGTCTTAGGAACCAACACACTGCTCCTCGGTGCAGCAAAGTGTAGCCATGCAGTTTACTGTTGTCCTGTGAAGACTGTTACCCATGCTACACCACGAATCAAGACAACATTTCATTTATTTGTCATTAGAAATAAATATTTCACAATATACGATTACATATTGTTTTTGTGATTAATCCCTATGCTTTAATTATGTTCCATTTGTAACAACGAAAATACCTCCTGCCTATCAGATATTGACATTACAGTTCATGACAGTAGCAAAATGACAGTGATGAAGTAGCCACGGAAATAATTTTACAGTTGGGGGTCACCACCACATGAGGAGCTGTCTTAAAGGGTCGCGGCCTTAGGAAGGTTGAGAGCCACTGCCTTAGAGGATGAGCAGGGGCTGGCCGGCCAGGAGCGGAGGGAGGCGGAGTGGAGGGGGAGAGGCTGTGGGAGAAGAGGCACAGCGGGGAGTGGAAGGCAGGCCTGGTTGCAGGCAGCTGCAGCGTTCGGTGAGGGGCAGCAAGTCTGACAGCGGAGGCCGGGAAGTGGCAGAGCGGGGTGCCCTCAGAACCGTGGGCAGTGGGCACGGCAGAGCTCAGTGGGACAAGGACAGGACGGGGGACCTTGTGAGCTGGGAGAGAAGCCCGGGGGTGCGGGCGATGCTGTCACTGGGAGGGCAGAGGGGCAGGGAGGGGCATACAGTCAGTTCTGCCTGGAGCAGCAGAGGGTGGCAAACCGGCACTGCAAAGTACGCCCAGGAGGGCAGAGATCCGCCTTATGTCCCCCAATGTACCCCACGCTGGTCCATTGGAGCTGCTCAAGAAAGAATGGGTCTGAGTGCCGGGAATTCACGAGAAAATGGCGACTCGACGGCCGTTATTTGCACAGGCCTAGAGCTGGGGATCAGGGAGGACAGTCCCCATTGAAACCCTGGCAAATGGGCCAGCTGGGCCAGAGGAGGTACGGGGTCATGATGTCTGTCTCGTTGGGACAGCCTGCTGGCCGGGGTCCCATCGAGGCCCGGGGTGCTGGGCCGGCTGCCTGCTGGTGGGACCACCCTCCAGGGGCCAGGCCAGGAAGATTCCAGCCACCCCCCTGCACCCCTCAACCCCCGCCAGCCAGGCTGGCTCCTTGGACAGGAAGGACAGGCAGTGAGGAGGCCCCTGCCAGCCGCCGGGGTGCGGCCCGGAACTGGGGTTCACTTGTGATGAGAGGGAGCATTCACAGCCTCTGAGAGCAATGGACAGAGGAATGCCACGCCTCCTACATGTAATAACAAAGTGATTGAGTTTATCATTTGCTTCTTTGTGTGTGTGTGTTTTTTTTTTCATTTTATTATTCAACTCTTGATCATATTTTACAAAAGTATTAGCTCGTGATGGATTTGAAATGGTATAAGTAAACACACACACACACACACACACACACACACACAATGGGTCCTTCAGGGTAGTTTGGGAAGGATCAGGTTAGCAACTTTTCTTGGTTCAGAAAGCGTTCCGATTCCCTCCCCCCACATTCTCTTGTAAATTTCCGCCAGAGCCGATGTGTGACACAGGAAGAGAGACTTTTTAAAAATTTTATTGCAGAAATCATTAACTCCCTGCTAGACAGTCCCGAAAGGGTGCCCTCTTCAAGCCCAGAGAAAGTGCTGCGAAGATGAAAGATTTAGAAAGAGAAGCCGTTTTGAAAGAAAGTTGTCGTTTTAAATCAAAGCGTTGGTTTAGCCCCAGCAGGTGTGTCTGGGTTGGCAGGAGTGTTGTCCTTTTAACACCAAAAGCTGGTGGGTTTATTCCTGGTCAGAGGGCACATACCCACGTGGCAGTTCGATCCCCAAGTGGGGCAATCAAACTCTCTTCCTTTCTCTCTCTCTCTCTCTCTCTCTCCCCTTCTCTGAAATCAACTATTTTAACCAAAATATCATATTAAATTCCTGTGAGGTGTCTGCGGCCCAAACTCCACCATAATGTCTACACCCCAGGAGATGTCATGTTGAGGTTCTGGAGGGCAGGGCGTGGCTGATACACTGTCTGCCGGGGAAGGTAGCGCTGGTCTGGCAGACACTCCCTGTGCCCAAGTCAGCAAGACCCACAGCTCATCGCCCTTAAGATGAAGCCGAGAGATGGAGGGGTCAGACCCCTCCCGATATCCTATATGTGATTCAGTTCTGTATCATCATTGTAGGCGACTTGCGTTTTCATTTCTAAAGTGTTAGTTTTTGGAAACTCGGTAAGAGGCTCTCCTTTTATCCTGTTTCGTGATAGCAGCCTTTCTTGTCAAGTCAGGCGAAAGCCAGGCAGTTCCTTACGGGAGCAGAGGGGCAGCGTGAAGACGTTTTATGAAAGCGGAGAAATGGCCGAGACCGGTGTGGCTCAGTGGATAGAGCGTCGGCCTGCGGACTGAAGGGTCCTGGGTTCGATTCCGGTCGGGGGCGTGTACCTTGCTTGCGGGCACATCTCCACAGTGGGGGGTGCAGGAGGCGGCTGATGGATGTCTCTCTCTCATCGATGTTTCTGACTTTCTATCTCCCTTCCTCTCTGTAAAACATCAATAAAATACATTAAAAAAAAGAAAAAGCGGAAAAATGAAAGTGATGGCTGCTCTGGACGTCCTGGAGCTGTAAACGTAGGCGTGGGAGGGAAAGATCCAGGCGGTGAGATTGGCACTCCCCTGGGCCAATGGGAAGGGATTTGTTAAGAGACCCTACCCCACTTCTTTCCCCATCTGATCGATGAGCTCGAACCTTCCCCCCTCCCCTTTTTTAAAATATATTTTATTGATTTTTTTTACAGAGAGGAAGGGAGAGGGATAAAGAGTTAGAAACATCGATGAGAGAGAGACATCAATCAGCCGCCTCCTGCACGCCCCCTACTGGGGATGTGCCCGCAACCAAGATACATGCCCTTGACCGGAATCAAATCCGGGACCTTTCAGTCCGCAGGCTGGCGCTCTATCCACTGAGCCACACCGGTTTCGGCCAAACCTTCCCGCTTTCTAGCAGCGTAGGTGTAAGCCAGGCGCTGGCCAGGGGCCCCCTGCTTCCTAAACCGCCGTGACTGGCTGGGAGCCACAGGCCGCCTCTTGTGCCAGGACTAATATTTTCCCAGCGTCCCCACGATCTGGAGGTTTCAGCTCCTGATGGACTGGCTCCACACCCCCGTGCCGGCTCCATTCCTGTGGTTTGTGTGTCAGCTCTTTCCTCCTGGCCTGCAGGCCCTGCTCCCGCCTGGATGGATCCCTCTGCTCTGGGGTGCTGTCCCCCCTTCCTTTCTCCGGGCACGAAGGCTTCTGACCCTCAGTGGGATCTGCCCTTCCTAGGTGACTGTTTGGACTTCAAGCAGCATTGTTTCACGCTGGGAAATCACGAAAGTCTCTTTTAACCGGGTTTGATCATTTGCAGGTTTCAGTGATTTAAACAAGGAGCTAGACTTTTTCCGTGAAGGGCCAGTTAGTGAGAAGTATCCCAAGGCCGCTGAGGTCTCCGTCACAAATGTTCAACACTGCTGTTACCATTCAAAAGCAGCCACGGAGAACATGTAAACATGAGGCTGTTTCAACAAAACTTTGTTTACAAAAACAGACCAAAATGATCTGTGATAAACTATTTTTAGAAGTGTTACAGGGAACCGGAATAATCAAACCACGCTCAGAGAAGTTTGGAGTTACATTTATTTTATGCGGGTCCAGAGGAAAATGTTTCTCAAATTCTGGGCCCCAACATGCAGGAATTTTCCCTATTTATATGTTTTCACCTTCTCTGTCTCCCAAATATGGGATGTTTCCCGCCCCTTTGCAAGTTCTTAAAGGGCCCCTATGTGCTGAGGCATTGAGACCTCCACCAAAGGCCTGGCCTGGTGCCAGTACTGATCATTTTGTCCGGGGAAGGTTTAATAGCCTCTCTGGAGTGAGAATAGTCTCATTTCCCTTATTATTTAAGCAAGCAAACATTTACAGAAGCCAAATAGCAGGGTTAAAATTTCTAACAGCAGCTTTTATATAAGATGGATGCTTCAGAAGTATTGCTTATTTAAGAATTCAGGCCCTTTCCCCCACACTCAAATACATATTTTCTTTGCGTAACCTGTTGCTTTGTGTGAAATGCATTTCTAAATCTTTCTTTAAAAGAAGTACCTCTTGGAGATACTATCTCATTCCCCTAGTCTTAGTTCCTCAAAAAGTAATCACCTTTGGTGACTCTTAGGAAAACAGATTTCTAATGATGTCACTGGTCTTCTCTCCAAAAGGTATACAAGTGGTACCCCGAGATACGAGTTTAATTCGTTCCGTCACCTTGAGGCGTGGGAAACTATGAGACGCTCGAGTCGCGGTAAACGGGTGGGTCGTGTGCGGCCGGCCGATCCGCGCGATGACCCCTATCTCAACTGTTGCTCGTATTTCAAAGCAAAAATCGCTCACTCGGCGGCTCGTATCTCAAAAACCTCGAATGTCAGGGCACTCGTATCTCGAGGTGCCACTGTACACTTGTGAAGTGTCCTTGCATAGTTTGTTTTGTTAGCCTATCCTTAATTTACATACCATTTAATGCAAAGCCAGATGAGTACCGGTGGTGCAATAAAACAACGCAGGAGGCAAAGGTTTTAAAGTGACAGTGCGGGTTGTCACTTGGCTCCGGACGGGGAGAAAGCCCACTGTGCCAGCAGTTTTTACAGTGTTGCTTGGAGATGATCATCTTCCGTCTTTCTGGCCGTGTATCTGCGGGAGCGTCCTCAGAACGTGCACCGCATTCCCTTAGAAATCACCTACTGAGCTGCTGTCACATCTCACAGCGCGGCAGGCTCGGGGGGCGGCTCTTCATGTATCAGCTCTCCCCCGACCCCGGGAGGTAACGGGCTTCTGCCGGCTCCCCTGCTTTGGCCAAGCGCCTGTCAGGCCTGATTCCATCCGTCATTCCTTCTGCCTTGGGGTGCAGGTGATGGACAGCTTCGCCCGGAGCGGGAGTGCCGGCTCCCCGCGTGAGTCACATTCGCTCGCGGGTTTCTTGCACGCAGCTGGCTTCTTTTAGGGTGCTCCCCATTGAAGGGCACGTCTCCGTAAGTGGACGTGGCAGGCCCTTCCCTGTGCCTTTTGGGTGCGCTCCCAGCAGATGGATGGAGCCAGGGCCTCCCCCACCCCTTCAGTGCTGTGGAAGCCCACCCCCTCTTCCCCGAGGGCATCCCCGATACTCTGAGGCCAGATCTGCAGCAGTGCTGGCAGAGGGCACAGTGCCAACCCAGAGGTTCAGTGCCAGCTGAAATGCTTTCCTTCTTAAAGAGAACACACACGAGTGAAGGCTCCAATACATTTTCTTCCCACATCACCACGGATTGGGGTGGGGTGAATATAACCCTTCCCATTTAAACCTCCATATTTATGAGAACAAAGTTGATAAAAATATCATTTTTCTAATTAAAAATTATTAAAAATATATTTTATTGATTTTTTACAGACAGGAAAGGAGAGGGGCAGAGAGTTAGAAACATACATGAGAGGGACATTGATCAGCCGCCTCCTGCACACCCACTACTGGGGATGTGCTTGCAACCAAGGTACATGGCCTTGACCGGAATCGAACTGGGGACCTTTCAGTCCGCAGGCTGACGCTCTGTCAACTGAGCCAAACCAGCTCTAATTTAAATTTTAAGGCTTTATTGTGATTGAGCTTTCCTTTAGCTTATTTTTTGTGCATTCAGCTAGTTTTTAGGAAAGAACCTACCTGCTAATATTTCTCTTAACCATCCATAGTTCTAGCCATGTTTCACACAGCAGGTGAGCATAACAGGCACACATGGTTTGCTCTGAGATGGGCCCACGGGATATATAGCAGTGATTATTTCATCGTCTGTCTTGCTGAGGATGGGTAGCGTAGATATCTTTCCTCTCCTTTTTGATAATCTTAACAAATTGCTTGCTCGGGCCCTATCAGCTTATTACCCTTTCTTCATAGCCTCTAAACGGAGTTACACAGTTTCTTTAAACTACATTCTCTCGTTTGCAAAGTTAATTCCTCTTTGCTCTCATTCTGCTCAGCCATTCGCTTCCACAGGTGCTAATACACGGGACATTCTTTTTATTCGGTCATCGATGTCCCCGGTGAAAGTATCCATCTTGAGAGTTCGAATTATCTTTTATATACAGCGGTACCTCGAGATACGAGTTTAATTCGTTCCGCAACCTTGAGGCGTGGGAAACTATGAGACGCTCGAGTCGCGGTAAACGGGTGGGTCGTGTGCAGCCGGCCAATCCGCATGATGACTCCTATCTCAACTGTTACTCGTATTTCAAAGCAAAAATCGCTCGCTCGACGGCTCGTATCTCAAAAATCTCGTATGTCAGGGCACTCGTATCTCGAGGCACCACTGTACTTGCGTGCTAGCACAGCCCGGTCGCTCCAGGCCTGTGGGGATCGGGGTGGACGGAGGTGGGCACGTGGCCCAGGAAGGGCGCAGGCGCATGGGACCGATGCCTTCCACTGGCTCCTGGATGACACATGGGCAGGATGCCCGTAAGGCAGCTCCATTAACTGCTCCCCGGGGTGTCCCTGGAAATGGAGAGAAGCAGCCACAGCCAGTCGCCTTGCAGAGACGCTGCATCGGTCACTACGTTCAGCAGAGGAGTCTCCAGTCCTGGCTGTGGAACCAGCGTCACAGAGAGCCCCGGCCAGCTGCCCCCTCGGGGTGGGGACAGGTATCTATGTTTAAGAGTACCCCAGACGGATTCACTGCACAGCAAGGGAGAGGTGCATAGTCCAAGAGGCAAACAGGCTGACTGGGTCAACAGAAGGAAAAGTGGGAGGCTCAGGAAAGGTGCAGGAACTCGGGAGGAGAAAAGAAACCACCCATTGCGACGTGGGGGCGCTTGGGAAGACGCTGGTGTCGCTTCCGGCGGAGATGGTGCCGACATCGCTTTGCCTCGCTGCTCATCGATCCCAGAGTGGGGGTTCCGTCTGACGTTGGCCGAGGGCCCTGAGGATTTAGAAATGGATCCGGGAATGTCTGAAGGGCCTGGAGGCCGTGGCTTTGCAAGAGGGAGACCGATCAGCAAACACCCCTGGCCTCGGGTGATCTCGGGGGGCCTTTGGGCCGAAGGATATTTCGCCCAGATGTGCACGCTTGCACACGTGTGCTCTCGTTTGGCCCCAAACGCCTGACACCTGATGAGGAAACCTTATGCTCAGAAGGTGCATTTGGCCGAGACCGGTTTGGCTCAGTGGATAGAGCGTCGGCCTGCGGACTGACAGGTCCCAGGTTCGATTCCGGTCAAGGGCAGGTACCTTGGTTGCGGGCACATCCCTGGTGGGGGGCGTGCAGGAGGCGGCCGATTGATGTCTCTCTCTTATCGATGTTTCTGACTTTCTATCCCTCTCCCTTCCTCTCTGTGAAAAAATCAATAAAATATATTTTAAAAAAAAAGAAAAAAAAAGAAGGTGCATTTGGTTTTGGGGGCGGTGCCAGGGCCCTTGGTCTAACAGAGAAACATCCGGGAGCCTGTTTTGACCCCCGTCTCTTTGGATCTTGGTCTCGCATGCGCTTTGCTTGTTCCAGGAGGTCACCCCTCTGAAGCCAGCCGCCCCTCTGCAGCTCGGGGTCCGGGGAAACCGCTCACCCCCGGAGCAGGGGTCCGGCCGCTGTGGGTGACCCCCGCCCTCTGCTTGGGCTGCAGGAGGCCGTGCAGGTGCTGATTAAGCACTCGGCGGACGTCAACGCGCGGGACAAGAACTGGCAGACGCCGCTGCACGTGGCCGCCGCCAACAAGGCCGTGCGGTGCGCCGAGGTGCTCATCCCCCTGCTGAGCAGCGTCAACGTGTCCGACCGCGGCGGCCGCACCGCCCTGCACCACGC
>PVJN01018365.1:0-39070 GCA_004026805.1 Lasiurus borealis
GGAGGGGAGGGGACGGTTAACCTGAGGGTGTAGGGTAAGGGGACAGGCTCACTGAGGGGGAAAGGGAAGTCCGGGGGGATGAGGGGCCTGTGCATAGGCTCCTCCTGAGGCAGCAGTTCTCAACCTGTGGGTCGCGACCCCTTTGGGGGTCGACGGCCCTTTCACAGGGGTCGCCTAAGACCCTCCGAAAACACAGATATTTACATCACGATGCATCACAGCAGCAAAATTACAATTATAAAGCAGCAATGAGAATAACTTCATGGTTGGGGGTCACCACCACATGAGGAGCTGTACGCAAGGGTCGTGGCCTTAGGGAGGTGGAGAACCGCTGTTCTGAGGCGCAGACTGAAGCCCCTTTCTTTCCCCGGGAGAAGTGACCAGTGCCCGACGCCGCTACTGGGCGCAGTCCCTCCCCAGCCCGAAAGCTCGGTTTCCTTCCCCAGATGTTGCCGGGCACCTCACACAGGGCGGGAGCACATTGTTCCCGCTCATCGGGGGCTTAAAATACAGTTAGACGTCAAGGGGCTAAATTCTACAGCCCTGGGCCACGAATTATTCTGTTTCCTAAGGGAAATGAACATCTTTTACAGGAATCAGGCAAGATCCTCTGGAGGGTGTTGGTCTTATCATGTATTACTTTCCACAGGCTTTGTTGCCAAGCACCATGCTAGGCGAGATGATCCCAACCCCGAAGGAACTCAGACTATTGGGAAACGGGCAGACACGACCAAGCACAGTAAGGCCCATAGAGGACTGTACAAATGGCTGTGGAACCACTTAAAATGCATAGATATGTGCCCCCTACAATTGGATTTGAAGGGTAGGAGTGTGTATGTAATGTGGTGTTTTTTATGTTCTTTCCTAAATAAATGTAGGCACCCCAGGGCATGCAGGAGAAATGAATCGTACACAAGCAAGTTACTTGGTATTGTAATTCAGCCTTACCCATTTAACTGACTACATAATCATTTCGTTCCACAAATATTTCTGTGTGCCAGGCATTAGATCACCTAGCGGTGCACAAGACAATTCAAAATGCTCAACAATCCTTAGATGACCTTAACAATCCTTAGAAAACACTCCCCCTAAGTTTAGCCTAGATCAGTGGTGGGCAACCTGCGGCTCTCGAACCACATCAGCTCAAGAGCTGCGGTTTGCTGCTCTGTTGACTAATGAGTTTGCTGCCCACTGACCTATGTCATTGTAATATAATCCTGATTGGTTTCTTTGCTTCTGTTGCCTCCCAATATTCTAGATCCTTTAAAAATAAAGTCAACTACTTGCAGGATTTGCTTCCTTACTTCAACTTATCTGCTCAAAGGATCTAATGAGTTCCCCTTAACAATCTTTTTGAATCCTCACCTGAGGAGTAAGGATATTTTTTCCATTGGTTCTTAAAGAGAGTGGAAAGGAGGGGACAGGTGGAGGGAGAGAGACACAGCGATTGGTTGTCACACACACACCAATAGCGGTGGGGATTGAACCTGCAGCACAGGTAACAGCCCTTGATCTGGAATCAAGCCATAGACCTTCTGGTGCACAGGCCAATGCTCTAAACACTGAGCATGCCGACCAAGGCTCCCTTACCAATCTTTAAAATTGTAACAAACACACTACCCAAATTCCTGATCCTCAGGAATTTTTCTCCATAGCACTGAACACTTTCTATGTCATAATTTATTTCTAATTAGAGGCCTGATGCACGTAGATTTTTGCAAGAATAGGTGGCTGCCGGCACCACCTTTCACTCTGACTGGAACCGCCTTTCTGCCTTCCCATGCTGCCCAGAGGCCCAGAGTGATTGGGGTGGTGTGGAATGCCTGTGTTGTCACCATGGCAACAACAAGCAGAATGCCCCACCGCTGGCCACCTCAGTGCCTGTGTATGCAAATTAACCCACCATCTTTGTTGGGTTAATTTGCATACTTGCCCCTGATTGGCTGGTGGGCATCACGAAGGTACAATCAACTTGCATCTTACTATTTTATTAGTGTAGATTGGGTTATTGTTACTTATCTATTTTGTTTACTGCCAGAATGTACTCCAGCACCTAGGAAAGGCCCTACTACAAGGTAATTGTTCAATAAATATTAGTTGAATTAATGAACAAAGAAGATTTCTAAAGGATATATTTTAGGACTGTGACTTTGCATTTTTCTCTTCCCACTAGGCACCAAGCCATTGACCTCTCTCAGGACAACTGGCACAAGTGTCACAGGCTGGGGACAAGAGAAAGCCCTGTCAGAAGAAGCAAATATCTGAGCTGGGCCGACCTGCTGCCAACAGGAAATCGGCACCCACTGAATATACACAGTTGGGAGTGCAAGGAGGCAGCAAAAAGTACAGTGTCTTTAGGCTAGATGTGGGCAACTTTTTCTGGGGCTCTAAGAGTTGTACATGCAAGTAAGAATTATCGATGTTGTCTACAATACATCCAGCAATGAACTGGTCCATACCAAGGCCCTACTCAAGAACTGCATCATGCTCATTGACAGCACACGGGACAGACAGTGGTACGAATCCTACCATGTGTTGTCTCTGGGCCTCAAGATGGGGGTCAAGCTAACTCCTAAGGATGAAGAGACGTTGGAAGAAAATTGAGAAGAAATATGATGAAAGAAGATAGAATGCCACGATCAGCAGTCTTCTGGAGAAACAGTTCTAGCAGGGCAAGCTTCTTGCAAACATTGCTTAAAAGCAGGCCAGTGTGACTGTGCTGCAGATGGCTGTGTGCTGGAGGGCAAGGAGCTGGACTTCTGAGGCCCAGAAAGGCAAATAAGTCCTCCACTCTCCTATCTTAACTCATGTCACAAAGGTGGTCTAACTATGGAGAAACAAAAGATATTTACAGAAAGGAAATAATAATAAGAAAAGTACAGGAAAGAGGAAGGATGGAGGAGAAGAAGACAAAAGGCATAAGGAAGATTAAAAGACAGAGATTAACAGGATAGGCTGGAAGTATGGGCAAGCAAGAGAAACAGGATATTAAATTGGTCAAACAGTGGGGTTTATTTACTGCCGGGAATCGGCTGGAAGATTTTCAACCTTGACTGAATTGACAGAACTAAGTTAATATTTCACTTGGGCTAAACGACATTTTTTTAATGTTACATAATCTTATGTCATTGTTTACCTTAGATGAGCAATTTTCTACTGGTGTGCCACAAGATTTTTTTAAAGCATGCAATATGTGACTATTGAATGAGGGGCCCCGACTTCTTTTCTCTTAGCTCGTCAAATTAAAAAATTACACCAGCCAACATAACAATTGCCATCTGGTGTGAATGAATCAAAATTACATCTTATTTTTTGTCAGATTGGCAAAAAAAAATATTTTTTGGTATGCCACAGAATTTTAGTAATTAGTTCATATGCCATGAGATGAAAAAGATTGAAAATCATTGCCTTAGGTAAACATGCCATCATTTTGATGTACCTGAATTAAACTTCAGATGAAATCTGTGATCCGAGTTTGTCTTGAACCTGCTGCAGAAGAACTAGATGCAATGATTCAGTGGTCAAAAAGTAAAAATAAATAAAAAGGAAAGGAAAAAGTAGAAAGCAAAGGAGAAAGATGAGGTGCAAGAAGAATTTGGACCTAAGTGTATATGGGTTTTGTACAGAAAAGAGAAAGAGGACACTGATAAAGAGAATGGAAGATGAATGATGGAGAGAAATATTGTTTGTGCTGGCTCTATCTCACTTATCTCTGCCTGTGATTCTCTCACTAGAAAGCTTATGCCACCAAAGCATCACGTGTCAATCAGGAAAAGCTCTGGTCAGTCTAGACCTCTCTTGGCTCTGACTTTTCAAAGACAGCTTTGGGCTATAAATGTGTTTATGTACCACCTTCCCGCACAGAAGTCCCTCAAGTCGGGGATTTTGTCTTCCTCATTTCATCCAGGACCAAGCTCAGTGGCTTGCACTTAGAATCTATGCTATAAAAAATGTATTGATGCCCTAACTGGTTTGACTCAGTGGATAGAGTGTCAGCCTGTGGAGTGAAGAGACCCAGGTTCGATTCTTCTGGTCAAGGGCATGTACCTTGGTTGCAGGCACATCCCCAATAGCTGATTGATGTTTCTCTCTTCCTATCCTTCTCCCTTCCTCTTTGTAAAAAATCAATAAAATATATTAAGAAAAATGTATTGAACTGAAAACTTTGGAGCCTGAAGGAAAAAAATAACAGAATAGTGTAATCGTTAAGAGCAGGGATCAGCACACTGCAGCCTGCAAGCCGGATCTTTTCCACTATTTTATAAATTGTATTGGAAACTGTCACAGTCATTTATTTCATATTACTTATTTGATGCCACAATCAGAGAGGTGAATAATTGTGACAGAAATTGGATGGCGCAGAAAACCTAAGATATTAACTATTTGGATTTTTGTAGAAAAGGTTTGCCAATCTCTGGTAAAGATCATGAGATGGTGTGAATCCTGCTTTCATTTCTTAGCACCTGATCTTGGACAAGAAAACATCTCTTTAAGCCTTTATTTGTAAAATGAAACAGTACTAATACCTACTTAATTTGGCTCAAGGTATAATTGGTAGTAAGGACCAAGTAGAGATGAAAAAGGACCAACTAGAAATTAAACATACACTGTCTGAAATAAAAAATATTATACAGAGACCTAACAGCAGACTAGACGAACACAAGAATCAAGTCAAAGATTTGAAATACAAAGAAGCAGAAAACACTCAACTGGAAAAGAAAAAATCATCCAAAAATATGAAGATAGTGTAAGGAGCCTCTGCGACAATTTCAAGAGTACCAACATCAGAATTATGGGGGTGCCAGAAGAAGAGAGAGAGCAAGATACTGAAAACCTACTTGAAGAAATAATGACTGAAAACTTCCCACACCTGGTGAAAGAAATAGACTTACAAGTCTAGGAAGTGCACAGAACCCCAAATAAAAGGAATCCAGTCAAGACAGGTTTGGATCAGTGGATAGAGTGTCGGCCTGCGGACTGAGAGGTCCTGGGTTCGATTCCGGTCAAAGGCATGTACCTGGGTTGCGGGCACATCCCCAGTGGGGTGTGTGCAGGAGGCAGCTGATCGATGTCTCTCTCTCATCAATGTTTCTACTCTCTATCCCTATCCCTTCCTCTCTGTAAAAAGTCAATAAAATGTTAAAAAAAAAAAAAAAGGAATCCAAAGAGGACCACACAAAGACACATCATAACTAAAATACCAAGAGCAAAAGATAGAAAATATTAAAATCAGCAAGAGAAAAAGTTAATTACTTTTAAGGGAGCACCCATACCATTGTCAGCTGATTTCTCAACAGAAACTATGCAGGCCAGACGGGAGTGGCAAGAAATAGCAAGAACCTACAACCAAGAATACTCTACCCAGCAAAGCTATCATTCAGAATTGAAGGGCGGATAAAGAGCTTCACAGATAAGAAAAAGCTGAAGGAGTTCATCACCACCAAACCAGTATTGTATGAAATGCTGAGAGATATTCTGTAAGAATGGGAATAAGAAGAAAAAAGTAAAGATAAAAATTATGAACAAGTGAATCTAAAAATCAAGTGAATAAAAAATCTGATGAGCAGAATATATTGGTGAATATAATAAAATCAGGGGCATAGAAAGGGAGTGGACTGACAATTCTCAGAGGGAAAGGGGTGAAGGGTGTACAGGGAGAGACTAGACAAAAATCATACACGTATGGATGAGGACAATGCGGAGGGAGGTAAGGGAAGAGGGAGAGGTGGGAGTTGGATGGAGGGGAGCTATGGGGGGAAAAAAGAGGAAAAATTGTAATAATCTAAACAATAAAGGTGTATTAAATAAAAAAATAAAGAATTGGAATGTTTATGGTATGGTTCTGCTCCAAGCCATCATGAAATCACCTGGGGACTTTGCCTCCTCTGGTATCCTAATTCATGTTCCCAGGTCTCTCAAAATGCCTCTTCTGCACAGGCAACAAAAGCAAAAATTGGACTATATGAAGAATTTTAAATTTTGTACTACAAAAGAGACTACACAGTAAAAAGGTAGCCCTCAGAATGGGAGAAAATCTTTGCAAATCATATATCTGATAAGTTATTAATATCCAGAAAAACAAAGAACTCCTAAAACTCAACAATAGCAAAAAAGTACAAATAATCTGATCAAAAATGAGCAAAGGATTTGACTAGACATTTATCTTAAGATCATATACAAATGGAGCCAACAAGCATATGAAAAGATATTCAACATCACTAATCAGCACGGAAATGCAAATAAAACTAGGAGAGACCACCTCACCCTCATTAGGACTGCTACTATTAAAGAGAGAAAGAGAGAGAGAGCAGAAAGTAACTAACATTGATGAAGACGTGGAGAAATTGGAACGCTTGTGCACTGTTGTGGGTGGGGAAGTAAAATGGTACAGCCACAATGGAAAACAGTATGGCAGTTCTTCAAAAAAAATTAGAGGGAATTACCACATGATCCTGCAATTCCACTTCTCTGTATATATCCAAGAGACTTGAAAGAAGGATCTCAAAGGGATATTTGTACACCCATAGGCATAGCAGCATTAGTCACAAAAGCTAAAATGTGGAAGCAACTCAGTGATCATTAATGGATAATTGAATAAGCAAAACATGGTTTAAGATTGATTATTCAATCTTAAAAGGGAAGAAAATTGACATATACTACAACAGGGATGAACCTTGAGGACATTAAGCTAAGTGAAATAAGCCAGTCACAAAAAATAAATAAATATCCAATAATGTATGATTCCACTTACATGAGATACTTAGAATAGTCGCATTCATAGAGCCAGAAAGTAGAATGGTGGTTGGCAGGGGCTGGGAGAGAGGAAGGAATGGAGTTTTTAACGGATAGAGTTTCAGTTTTACAAGCTGAAAAGAACTACAGAGATGAATGGTGGCGATGGTTGCGCGTTGTGAATGCATTTGATACCACTGAACTGTATACTTAAAAATGATTAAGATGGAAACTTTTATGTAATGTATATTTTACTAAAAGTGTAAAAATTGGAGGAATAAAAGGCCCAGGTATATCTCTTGCCTGGAACCTTCCTCTGCTTTACACTTCCCAGCAGCTCAGATCACAGAAGTTTGAAAATCAGTAATGAAAAGAAATCTAGGGGGACAAGGACACATATATAATACCTTAATCAAGAAGAAAAAAAATAAAAAGGCTGAAAATATTCCCCCCCCCCAAAAAAAAGGAAAGAAATCTATTGGCAGAAAAGAAGAGAAATTCATTGAGAACCATCTGCAAAGACCAGAATTGCTTTATATGAAGTGAGTTTGGTCAAGTCAATCAGTATCAAACAATATTCAGATATTATTAGCACTCCTCCCACCTTCTCTGCCTGAACTTGGAATTTCTCCACTGGCATTGACATTGTCTGCCCTTGAGCCCTTCATTATAAACATTTGGCAGGAAACCATGGAAGGGACACTTAGAAATGCCATTCTGAATGCAACTACCATTGTCTGACAGTGGTTTAGACCAATGCTCTTCCAAGTGTTCTTGGTGGACCAATTTGCAACAAGACTACCTCTGAGTAAGACGGAGGAAGGACTTAAGTATTTTATTTCAAGACTTGTAAAGTGACAGCCATTAAGACAGTGGAGATTAGTGTAATAGAATAGAGATCAGAAATTAACCCACACTTATGTGGTCAACTCGTTTTTGACCAAAGCACCAAGGTAATTCAAAGGGGGGAAATAGCCCTAGCTGGTTCTCTGTGGATAAAGTGTCAACCTGCCGACTGAAGGGGCGCAGGTCCGATTCCGGTCAAGGGCACATGCCTAAATTGTGGGCTCAATCCCCAGTGTGGGGCATGCAGGAGGCAGCTGATCAATGATTCTCATCACTGACGTTTCTCTCTCTCCCTTTCCCTTCCTCTCTGAAACCAATAAAAATACGTTAAAAAAAAAGAAAAGAAAACACAAAAATTCAAAGGGGAAAACAATGAGATACCACTCTGCAACCATTAGAAAGGCTGAAATTAAACGGACATAAGTTTCTTATGATGTAGAGCAACTAGAAGTCTTATATGTTGCTGATGGGACCGCAATGTGGTATGGCTACTTTGCAAAACATTATGACGATATCTTTAGACGTTATATACTTAACACAAAGCATACCAAGTAACATCTACATAGCCCCAGGCTGGAACCAAGTGTCCCTCCACCTGGTGAATGGACAAACTGTGGTCTATCCACATGAAGAAACAAGGCAAAAAAAAAAAAAAAAAAAAGACTGCCTGCTGTATGATTACATTTATATGAACTTTCTAGAAAAGGCAAACAACATAAAGACAGAAAGTAGACCTGTGGCCAGCTGGTGTGGCTCAGTGGTTGAGCATCGACCCAGGAACCAAGAGGCCACTAGTTCGACTCCCGGTCAGGGCACATGCTCCATCGCCAGAAGGAGGGATGCAGGAGGCGGCCGAACAATGACAGTCCTCTCTCATCGATGTTTCTCTTCTCTACCCCTCTTCCTTCCTCTCTCTGAACTCAATAAAAAAACATAATTAAAAAAAAAACAAACAACGCCCACGTATTCAAGTAAAAAGCTCCTGCCTGGCATGCTACCGGGCCCTGCCTGATCTGAAGCACCTGCCCATGAGGTCAAGTGACCCCGTGGCCAGGGCTACCCATCACGAGCTGGATTCTTCCAGACCCTCGGCGCGTGCCGCTGCAACTCATCCTAAGACAGGGGCGGCGGCACCGGGACTGAGCACCAGGAGGCCAGAGGGCAGCCGCGAGTGATGCCGGCAAACGGCCCAAAGTCATGGGAGGGCACCCATCCGTCTGGAAGCTCTCACTGCCTCTGGCCACAGGGCGGGGCGTCGCTCGTGACCAGGGGAACTGGCCCGTGGGGGGTATAGGGGGGATTGCTGGGTGTGATGTTAGTTTCTACCGGTGGCCACTGTAGCAGGTCCCCAGAGACTCCGTGGCAGGAAACAACAGACTAAGTACAGTGGTACCTCGAGACACGAGTGCCCTAACATACAAGATTTTTGGGATACGAGCCGTCGAGCGAGCGATTTTTGCTTTGAAATACGAGCAACAGTTGAGATAGGAGTCATCGCACGGATCGGCCGGCTGCACACAACCCACCAGTTTACCGCGACTTGAGCGTCTCATAGTTTCCCACGCCTCAAGGTTATGGAACGAATTAAACTCGTATCTCGAGGTACCACTGTATCTCACAAACTGGCTCTTACACCTCGCCACCGGCTCCATGGCAGGAGGGATTCGCGTCTCACTGTTCTGGTGACTGCCATGGACGTCCGGGGGCCAGAGCGAGGGGCGGACAGGGGCAGTAAATTACAGTAAAAACATACAGTAGATTGTGCTCTGTCCAGAGCCTCCAGGGGAGAACCCAGTTGCTGGCCTGTTCCCGTTTTAGAGGCCACCACGCTCCCCAGCTCGTGGGCCCCACCCCCCTCCATCCTCAAAGCCCACGGCCAGGGCTGAAGGGGGGAGTCCTTCGCACACTGCCCTCCCGCTGGCTCTCCGCTCCCCTCGTCTCTTCCCCGCTTTCTAACCTCACAGGGACCCGCCCGCTGCTGGCACTTTCACTGCCCGTACTCAGTGCACGGAAGTCATGAACTCACTGATGGTGTCGTTCCTTTAAAATGTACGCTTCAGCCGAGACCGGTGTGGCCCAGTGGCTAGAGCATCCGGCCTGCGGACTGAAGGGTCCCAGGTTCGATTCCGGTCAAGGGCATGGACCTCGGTGGTGGGCACATCTCCATTAGGGGGCGTGCAGGAGGCAGCTGATGGATGTCTCTCTCTCATCGATGTTTCCAACTCTCTCGCTCTTTCCCTTCCTCTCTGTAAAAAAACAATAAAATATATTAAAAAATAAAATGTACGCTTCCAGAGGGTGAGAACCTCGTCCACCTTGTGTCCCACGATCTCCATAGCCTGTGGCACAGCCCCCGGCTCTGTGGCTTCAGAGCGCACATCCGAAGACCCTCAGCCTCCTTCCCCCCTCTGCCCCGCCCCCCACCTCCTGCCCACAGGCTGTGGAACGGGGTGCAGCCGCTGAGCCTCTGGCTCCTAAGCAGTCAAACGAGAGCAGAGGCAGGGTGCTGCGAGGAGAAATGTGGGTGCACGCAGTGAACATGCGTGTGTGAGGATGGGGTGCAGAGCCCATGGCCTCCGTGTCCCCCCATTTCCCGGGTGAGCCAGGAGCAGAGCCATCTGCTGGGGGACGCCCTGGAGGCCCAGAGTGGATGCTGAGGAGCGGAGGGAGGGGGAGCCAGGAGGAGAGAGCAGCTGCCGGGGTCCCAGGCTCTGTGGGCGCACATCCTCCGAGTGGATTTCCTCCCCGGGCACAGGAGCGGGCGGCAGGCGGACAGGACAGGTGCTGGGCAGAGCCGGGCGGAGGAGCAGGGCGGAAGGGCAAAGGGGCACACAGGGAGGGAGGGTCCCGGCCAGAGGGCATGGCTTCTGCGAACCGGCCGGCGTGGTCCGGAGGCTGGAGGCAGGGAGCCGGGGGTGCAGGCCCCACGGGCGAGTCCAGGGCCTGGGGAGGAGGCTGAGGTCACCGGGGCGGGGGCCGGAGGCCTGAGGGCACCGGCAGCGCGGGCGGAAGCTGTGGTCAGGGAGCGGGGCCGCGGGGCGCAGCTGGAGCCGTCCACGGGTGACCGGGCCGGCGTGGGCGGCCGGAGGGGCGCGGAGGTGAGCGTCACCGTCACCGGGGAGGAGGAGGAGGAGGAGGTGTGGGGAGGACGGACATCTGGCAGCTCCCTCCGGTCGGCCGCGGGGCTGGGGCCGGCTCCCGGGGCTCCGGCTGTCCAGCTGTCCTCCAGATGACTCACCGCGGGCCCCCGGCCGCCACCTCCCGCCGCAGCCCCTCCTCCGTGTTTTCCTTCCACCGAACACGCGGCCCGGGCCCCGCCACCGCCGGCCACACATGCCTCACACGGAACTTGTTTGCTTTGTACCAAACCCTTCCCTTCCTCCCACCCTGTCATTGTCTGCCCAAGCCCCCAATTTCCGTGTCACTCGCTTCCTCTCCCGCGCCGCTGGGTTTCGCTCCCCTCGGCGCGTCTGCGATGATGAATCCTCACGAATCATTTTGCCCAGAACTCCGCGCTCAGCAAGTCCCCTTCCTTCGGTTTTCAGAGCGAAAATCCTTCCCTGGGAGCTGGCAGCAGAGAGCTGGGGGGTGAGGGCGGAAGAGAAATGGGCCGAGTCTGCAGGGGTTTGTGGGAGCCAGCGGGGCCCGGGGCCCTCAGATTCGGCGAGAAATAATAGCACAACTTCCCTGCCAGACACAGGTGTCCTGGCCAGACAGACAGCTGTGGGTTCCAAGCTGGCTCAGGGGGACCTCACCTCAGTGAAAGAAGGAAAAGGTGGATATCATCAATCCGCGTTGAAATGAGCTGTGAGGCCGCCTGGCACACAGTAGGTGCCTGCTGGATGCCGGTGCCCTTCCAGGAGAGCCACCGGCTGCAGGCACACCCGCAGGCTGGCTGGAGGATGAGGCCGCTGCACCCTCACTGGTCACCCCCTGGCCACAGAGTCTGCGTGTCCTCCTCTGCTTTGCCCGCTGGACGAGGCTGCGGGCAATCAGATCGCAGATACCGGAAGGGTGATATGCAAGTTGGCCCAACCGAGGAACGACCGGTCCCTATAACTCCCACTGACCGCCAGGGGCAGATGCTCGATGCAGGAGCCGCCCCCTGGTGGTCAGTGCGCTCCCACAGGGGGAGACCGCTCAGCCAGAACCCGGGGTTCACGGCTGGTGAGGGCAGTGGTGATGGCGGGGAGCGGGCCTAAGCCATCAGCCAGACATCCCCCAAGGGGTCCCGACTGTGAGAGGGTGCAGGCTGGGCTGAGGGACTCCCCCACCCCCGTAGTGCACAGATTTTGTGCACCAGCCTCCAGTGCAATTACAGACGTGCAGATGCTGTGCAGATGGCGATGTTTCCGTCCCAAGTAGCTCAGCAAATCCCCTTCCCCCCGGGCAGCGCTGCCCACAGGATCCCTGCGGTCCAGGCCCGCAGAGATCACTGTCCCTCAAAGGCCGTCTCCTTCGTGTCGCTCGGAACTGTCACGGTGCCTCGCCACTGTGGACTGCGGCTGGGAGAGTCCCGGGGCCAGGCTGCCTGTGCCCCAGGCCCCGCCCGAGGCACTACCACCGTGTGCCCCGGACACACCGGGCAACCGTCTCGCTGGGTGGCATGGGCATCGGAGGGCCTGGGCCGCTGTTCGAACAGCGTCCACACACAGGAAGTGCTCAGTAAGCGCCAGCTCTGCCTCCGTCCCGCTCCCCAATGCCCCCCTTCCCCCAGCCCCCAACCCCCCGCCCAATGCACGGAGTCTCTGTCACTCTCTGAGGAAGGTCCGGGCTGGGAGCCCTCCGTGCTGGGCACTCTGCAGAGGGACCCTCCCTGGGGGTCAGGATGTGGGGGGAGGGGACGGGCGTGAGAGGGGGCGGTGTCCTCCGTCAGGGTCCCCAATGTGCTTCCTGTTCTTCCGGCGCCGCCCACAGACCCACTGACCGGCACAGGCAGCGCCGCCCGCAGGCGGCCGAGGGCACGGCGGTTGGGCGCTGTGACCTCGGCTCCGGGAGGCCTCGGACGTGATGGGCCGGGAGCGAGGCCCGGTGGGAAGCGGTGGGAGCAGCTGGAACAACCTACAGGACTCCTGGCCACCGACAGGCTCGGGACCCCGTCTCTCCTTTCTGTGTCCCCGTCCCCTCTCCCCTTCTCCCCCCAGCCCCCGGCACCTCGCCAGAGCCCAGCCTCTCCCTGCGCAGGGCGCCCTCCCCGCGCCGGCCTGGGCCTCCCGCACAGGCGGCCACCGTCCCGCACCCGAGCTCCCTCCCACGCGGCTCCCCAGCCTGGCTCTCCTCTGGCGGACACACCCCCTGGCCCCTCACGTTCACGCGGGAGCCGTCGCTGGTTTCCATGTTTCCGTGGAGGCTCCGGGTTAAACTGTTTCTGCTCCTTCGCTCCCCTCTGCTGACCCCCCGCCTCTGCCACGGGCGCTGCTCTGCCCTAGGGAATAGGAAGGGGGAGCCACGCGGGGCTCCCCACCCAGAGAGGCGGCCCTGACCCAGGTGTGATGCAGCCACGAGGGGTGGGAGGGGGAGGGACCCAGGTGTGATGCCGGCCACAGCGGGTGGGAGGTGGGCAGCAGCACATGGAGACGTGGGCCGATGGGTTCGTTCCGAGCCCCGGCTCAGGCTCCCTGGCCAGGCTGCCTCTTGGCTCCCGGGGTCTCACTGGGGCTTAGCCCCCCACTCCCAGGAGCACACCCACACCTGCAGGGCGGTCCAGCACCGGGAGAAAGCCGGTAGAGGAGGCAGGGGGGGGGAGAGAGAAAGAGGGAAGGCCGTTTAGCTGGAGATCGGAGAGCGGAGAGCGGGGCTATCTGCGGCAAGAACGCAGGAATGTGTGTGCCGCAGGCGAGGGAGGAAGAGTGAGAGTGGGGGAGGCAGAGGGAAGAGCCACTCCCGGCTGCGGCGGCGCCAAAAGCCGTCATTCCAGACCCCGGAGCGACACCTAGCGGCCGCCTGGCTGCAGGCTTCCCGCGGAGGCCGGGGAGGCTCGGGCCTCCGGGCTGGGGGCTCACCCGCACAGCTCGCCTGCCCCCGCGGGGGAGAGGGACCCTGGGTTCAAGTCCTGGCACAGACGCCAGCGGGGCCCCCGCAGGCCAGAAACTCTGCCGGGAGGGCTCCTTCTCCTGCCCCAACGCCCCTGGCTCCCACCCCGCCTCCCACAGCCCGGGCACCCTGCAGCGGAAGTGGGGTGCCCTGGCCGGACGGGCTGGCCGCTCGGGGCACCAGGCCCACCTTGAAAGCCTTCAGATGGCTCTTAACATGGGACTGCACCCCGGAGCCACGCGGCCAGCACAGGGCTTTGCAGGCAGGCAGCTCCAGAAAGATCTGCTGGGGGAAGTGGGGGGTTGGGGGAAAGGGCCAGGGTTCTTGCACGGCTCTTCCAGAAAGTTCTCCCTGTGCCTCGGTCAGATGGGCCTCTACAATTCCGCCCGCTTTGCCCCGTTCGGAAGCCACGGAGAATCGCTGTGTTAGTCGCTGCCGCCAAAGGCTTCGGCGTCCCCTGACGATAGTGTCGCGTGGGACTCGCTACGCCCACTTCCCCCATTCCTTACGCAGTGACTCTCCGTCCGGGACACGGCTGTCCCCCGGGGACCTCTGGCCCTGTCTGTCCGGGGACCTCAGGTGGTCACCCTGGAGGCAAGAGGCCGCTGCTGACACCTGGTGGGCAGAAACCACGAGGCCCAGCCTCCCGGGTGCTCAGGGGGCCCCGCCCCCCAGCGCACACAAAGAGCCACGGCCCCACGGGCGAGGGCTGAGCCGAGGAGCTGCTGGGGACCCCCGGTTCCCCCACATCCAGTCCCCTCGGGGACACGCTCCAGGGGTCGCTGCCGCGGCTACGGTGCCGTGATCCTGAGCCGAGCCGGGGCCTGCGCCCCAGAGGCCCCTCCATGGAGATCCCATCCCCGTGTCTCTCGTGGCTCTGAGCAAAGAACACGTTCACGCCGACGTGCGTGCCATGCCGTAAAGGACACGCAGCACTAGAAACACGCGTGTTATTTCCACACGTAAAGATGCGGGGGGCAAGGGGCATTCCTGCCAGGCAGACCCCGTGTGAACAGTCACTGCGGTAAATGTTTTCTGAGCCGCAGCCGAGAAACGGTGGGCCCTGCCACAGCCCGCAGCCCGAAGTGCAGATGGCACAAAGGGGCGGGGGGGTTTCCTGTCGGTGAAATAGGGAAGGCGGCGGCTCCCCTGGCCTCGGGGACGGGGAGCTTTGTCCCCTGGACATCCGGCTCCTTTTTCAGGAGCTCAGGTCGCCCCCCGAGAAGAGAGATTTCCGGGGAGCTGGTGGCACAGAGCCGCCGCTGAAACCGTGGCCGTGGAGCTCCGCTAAGCGATCAGACCCAGCGGTCAGGCCTGCTCTGTCCTCGTGGCGAAGCCGGCGGGTGGGCCCCGGACAGCGTGGTCTGCCGCTCCCGGCCGGGCTCTTACCACGTCGGGCTGTTTACGGCTCTGTGTGTGTGTGTGGGTTTCACAAAGGGTCCCCGAGGTGGCGTGGCGGAGGTGCAGGTGGGTCCCCGGTCCCTGACCTATTCTGTAGTCACAGGGTTGGGTTTTGTTTTGTTTTTTTAATATATTTTATTGATTTTTCACAGAGAGGAAGGGAGAGGGATAAAAAGTCAGAAACATCGATGAGAGAGAGACATTGATCAGCCGCCTCCTGCACGCCCCACAGTGGAGATGTGCCTGCAACCAAGGTCCATGCCCCCGACCGGAATCGAACCCCCGACCCTTCAGTCCACAAGCCGACGCTCTGTCCACTGAGCCACACCGGTCTCGGCCACAGGGTCGGTTTTACGGAACCGCACATGCTGGGTTTGTGTTTCTAAACGGGAAGCAGAGGGATAAAGCCCCGTTCCCCAGCCCCGTGGGTCTTGCCCGGAGAAGAGAAAGTCCTACAGGAAACTGTGGGTCCCCCTCGCCCCGCCCTGAGTCTCCCCGCCCCCCCCAAACGGCCATTAACCACCAGGAGCCTGAACTCCCCGGGCTGGCGGAGCCCGGCGCCCACACCTGGTTGGGGCTCCGGAGACGGGGAGCGGGTTTATGGGGCTCCGGGCCGCCAGGGGCCGGCGAGGCCCCGTTCCCGGGAGCGGAGCGGCGCAGACAGGAGCCGGCGATAAATCACACGCCGGGGAGCGAGCGCCGAGCGCAGGACCCCGCCTCGGGGGACTGTCCGATCCGTCAGGCAGAGCGCGGCCCCCGACGAGCGAGCCCGTTCATGTCGTGCCAGGGCCGCTTCCCCGCGGGAAGAATCTGCTCCGAGCTGTCAACAACGCGAGCGAGCGAGCGAGCGAGCGAGCGGGCGCGGGGGCGACGCGGGAGGAATGTGGGGACCCCGGGGGGAGCGGGGTGGGGCTCCCTCCTTTACCACCCCGGCTCCCCAGCCCTCACCCAGCAGCCTTCCCCAGCCTCCGGAATCCCGGGGTCCCGCCCCTCAAGGTGAGCTTCTGCTCATACAATCAGAACACGGATGGCATCTGTCAGGCTATGAACAGGACGATGGAAACATGGAGGTTAAAAGCAGGCGGCCCGGCACGCATGGCCCAGGGGTTGGGGGTCGACCTAGGAACCAGGAGGTCAGGGTTCGATTCCCGGTCAAGGGCACAGGCCCGGGTGGCAGGCTTGATCCCCAGTAAGGGGCGTGCAGGAGGCGGCCAATCCATGATTCTCTGTCATCGTTGATGTTTCTCTCTCTCTCCCCCTCTGCCTTCCTCTCTGAAATCAATAAAAACTTTTAAAAAATAATGATATTAAAACAAACCCCGCAGGCAGAGTACCAGGTGTTTCACTGAGAGAGGATGCAGACCAACCGACCCACTCCAACCCCCTGGGGTCTAGACCTGAGAGGCCCCCGGGAGAGGAGGGTGGGTTTTGGGGTGGAACTCTATTGTTTGAGGATTTTGAAGGCGCTGCCAGCAGGTCCACCTAAGGGCCGAGCAGGCAGCGAGTGAAAGAGACTTTCTTAACCACTGTACTGTGTGGGAAGGAAGAGGGTGCAGTCACGTGGTCTCCACACCCAAACCCGGAGCCCAGCCCCGGGTTCCCGTCCTCACAGGCTGGGCACCCCCGGCTGCAGGCCCGTCCCTTCCAACGGGCAGAGCATGCCGGTCTCAGAGCAGGAACCGGGACCTTGGAGGGAAACTCGGGCCCGGCTCTCCCTTCCCCTGGGACACGGGGACCCCCCCAAAGCGCCCTCTGCCCCTGCCGGGCCCCGGAACCTGCCCCCTGACCCTGCCCTGCCCTTGGGACAGGCCCCTCTGGACCAGGGACCACAGGCCCGAGAGGCCATATCACCATGGACCCCGAGGGCTGGTGCTACCCCCAGCGCCCCAGAGAGACACCCCCAGCCCTGCCTCCAGCCCCACCCCGGACTAGGGTTAGGGTGAGGGTGCGCTCGCCTCAGAGACCACGGGACCCGGCAGGGGAGTGAACTCCTGGTCTGCCCAGACCTCCAAGGACCAAGGTGTGGATGGTGGTGGGCTTGCTCCCTGGACCCCGGGTCCCTGCCAGCTGCTCTCCATTCCGGTCACCTCAAAGGCCGCCTCCTCCAGGAAGCGCTCCTGGTCCCACCTTTGGAATTGATCGCCTGCACCCCCTGCTCCCCTGGTGCCCGGCAGCTCTGGCTCAGGGTGCCCTGGGCCGGCTCCCTCCTCCCTCACGGCAGCACCTGCTTCTCAACCGCCAGCCTCGGTGCCCGGCTCTCTGGCTGGCACTGCCCGGGATCCTCACCGCGCCACGCGGGCAGAGGGGCTGCCGGGACACTCCCCGCACTGGCTGGGCGATGAGGCAGGTCATCCTCCGGGGCCTCGGGGAGGGACAAGCAGAGGCCGGAGGATCCGGTGGCAGTGGCTCCGCTGCCCACTGGCCACCACCCTCGAGCCTCCTCCTCCCTCCCTCCTCACTGCGAACCGTCAGCGATGCCCATGCTGGCGAACCCTCCCAGGCCCGGCCGTCCCCGGCCTGTTGTGGGGGAGCAATGGCTGGCTGGTTAGGGAGGGGAGAGCACAGCACAGAGAGGTTCGGCCACCGACGCAGGTCACACAGCTCGGAAGGGGCGGCTCCTGCACTGGCCTGCCTCTTGCTTCCCAGGTGTGGCCGTGGGCGGGCGTGCCTCCTCCCCTCACGCTCCCCGGACGGCGGTGCCGGTGGCTGCCTTTCAGACTGGCACTGGCAGTTCCGAGAGAGGGGGGCGGCTGCAGGGGGGGGCCGGGGGAGAGAGGGGACAGCGGATGGGGTGGAGGGCAGCTAGAGCTGCGGGGAGCAGAGCGGAACCGGGGACAGAAAGGTAACGTCCGTCTCTCCAGATCCCTCGTTAAGGAAGGGAGGGTGGCCTGGCCACTGTGCAGGGCTAGAGGCAAGCCCCCGGGGACAGGCCACCTCCCCAGCACTGGGCGGGGACCAGGCCTGAGGGCACCCGAGGGGACCCCACTGACTCCTGCTCAGCCCCGGAGCTGGGACCCCCGCCTCGGTCACCACGGCGGCCTCATGGGTGTCCTGCCCCTGTCCCGGGGCCCAGGCCTGCGTCGCCGGTTCCAGCAACACCCAGGGAGCTTCGGGTCTCTGCACCCAGAGTGCTCGCCTCCCCCCACCCCTGCGCCACGAAACCCGGTGCTGGCAAGGCTGCCCCGGCGCGGGCAGGACCGCAGGTCCACGGGGGTGGCTGGCCGGACGGGGGCCTGTGTGCTGTCCACAGGCGCTTTGTGCCAGAGTGAAGCCACCCTCCTGCACTCTCTCTCCATCCTCCACACAAACCGCCGCCACCGCGGGCTCAGAAACCAGACCAACCTCGGGCCACTTCTGGGCCGGGGTCCCCTTCCCTTTGATCCCCCCGAGCCCGGCGCGGGCCGCCTCCGCCTCTCGAGCCGGCGGAGAGGGTAATGGCCGTGGAGTGGCCGCCGAGTGTTTGCTCGGCGATGAAAGCGAGCGCCGGAGGAGGCGGGATGAAGGGGGGACACGCCGGCCCCCCGGGCCCCGCCGCGGAGAATATCCACCAATTAACGAATTAATGGTTGACTCGCGCCACCGCCGAGGTCTGTTTGCTCTGCCGCTCGGAAGCCCCCCGCGTCTCCTTAGCAACCGCGCCATCGGCCGCCCGCCTCTCCCCCCGCGTGTTTGCCGACGACGGGCAGATGATGGATGGAGACCTTCCCAAGGGCCGTCTCCTCCTCCCGCTTCCTTCCCGCGGCCACTGAGGCCTGACGCGGGGACACCTCCTGAGTCAACACCTCGCCCCCCTCCCGCCGGACAAAGCCCGCTCTTAACCAAACAGCCGCCTCCCCGCGCCCCTCGCTCGTGCGTCTGTGCCGCACACACATGTGCGTGGCCTCCCGCTGACACACGGCGTGCGGGCGTGTTTGCTCCGCTGCCATTAAGCCTGTTACCAGCTCACCAAGGGCCCGCCGTGGCGGAGGCTGGAAGGTTCTGGATTGGCGGAGTGGCGAGTCCACTTACCCACGACAGCTCAAGTGGCAGCAGGGTTAGTTACACCGGGATCCGGCCAGACGGGCGGGCAAAGGAGAGGTTCCCAGAGAAAGAGCCACGCAGGACTCAGGGCCACGTTTCTTGGGTCCGACCCTGGTGCCCGGGCTCCTGCGAGAGGCTCTGTCACTTCTCTGGGGGGACAGAGTCTGAGAGAGACAGAGGCCGGGGAAGGAACGACAAGGCACAGCCAGGGGTCAGCGCGGTGACCCGTGTCCGTGAGCGTCCCCGAATTATTTTTTTTTAAATATATTTTATTGATTTTTTTACAGAGAGGAAGGGAGAGGGAGAAACATCGATGAGAGAGATACGTCGATCAGCCACCTCCCGCACGCCCTCCACTGGGGATGTGCCCGCAACCAGGATACATGCCCTTGACCGGAATCGAACCCGGGACCTTTCAGTCCGCAGGCCGACGCTCTATTCTCTGAGCCACACAGGGTTCGGCTGTCCCCGGATTCTGACCTGTGTCTCCTCTTCTGCAGCAGCTGTGGCGGTGGGGAGCTGAGAAGCCGTGGTCACGGTCAAGGGCGACTCGGGGAAGGAGCCACTTCCGGCCTGCGTGGCTCAGTGGCCGAGCGTGGACCTTTGGATCAGGAGGCCGTGGTTCGATTCCCGGTCAGGGCACAGGCCCGGGTTTAGGCTCTATCGCCACCAGGGGGCATGCAAGAGGCAGCTGATCCGTGATGCTCTCTCCTCACTGATGTTTCTCTCTCTCCCTCTCCCTTCCTCTCTGACATCAATAAACATAAATGTAAGAAGAAGAAGGAAGGAGCCATATGCCTGCCCCCCCAGGAGGGTGCCTCAGAAGTAGCTGGGGCTGGGGAATCCCCGGGCCAGGAGCTGGCTGTCCAGCAGCAGGAAAACAGGGTGCTGTCACAGAGCGGGGTCACAGAGAGGTGGGGCTCAAGGGGCCCAGCGCGGTGGCAAAGGCGTTACCTGGACGCAGAGATGGGTGGGGCACGGCCCCGGCCGGCACACAGGTCGGGGGAGAAGGCATCGCTTGACGGCAGGTTTCACATTCCCACCCATCCCGCCCCTTCCCCTGTTAGCACAGGTCACCCCGCAAACCCCTGCCGGGTCCCCCGCATCACCCTGCGCTCCCTCCCGTCCTCCCAGCCAGCGAGACCTGGCGCTCACACACCAGCCAGTGTCCGGACCCTCAATTCAGAGACAGTTCCAGCTCCCCGCTCAGAGGTCACGGCGGGAAAAGGACAGTGAACTTGGAGATGGTCCATGTACCCCAGAGGGTGGTGAAGGCCTGGGACAGGGGGTAGACCGGGGGCGGGGAGAAAGGGGACATATGTAATACTGTCAACAATAAAGATTAAAATAAAGAAAAGAAAAAGAAAGAAAGAAAGGAAGGAAGGAAGGAAGGAAGGAAGGAAGGAAGGAAGGAAGGGGAAGGGAAGGGAAGAGAAGGGAAAGAAGGAAGGCAGGCCGAAACCGGTTTGGCTCAGTGGATATAGAGCGTCGGCCTGCAGACTGAAAGGTCCCAGGTTCGATTCCGGTCGGGGGCATGTACCTTGGTTTCGGGCACATCCCCAGAAGGGGGCGTGCAGGAGGTAGCTGATCAATGCCCCAATAGGGGGTGTGCAGGAGGCAGCTGATCGATATCTCTCTCTCATCGATGTTTCTAACTCTCTATCCCTCTCCCTTCCTCTCTGTAAAAAATCAATTAAAAATAAATAAATAAATAAATAAATAAATAAATAAATAAATAAATAAGAAAAGAAAAGGAAGTAAGGAAGGAAGAAAAAAGAAAGGACGGACGGTCCCATTTCACAGGCAGCCAGGAGTCCGGTGTTCCCGGAAGTCCCGGCGGCTGAGGCTGTGGGCGGGGATGCTAGAACCGCCCCGTGGAGGCCGGCTGGCCTGGGCGAGACCAGGAGACACCACCAAAACTTTCCACTTGTTTTTACCAGACTTGGCGCGCCCTTATCTGCACGCTGGCCCGGGTTCTGGGGGAGGAGCCCGGGGCTGCACGTCTGAGGGGAGCGTGAGGCCGGGCGTCCTGCTTCCCACCTGCCCGGCTTTTCCAGAAAAACGTGGCCGACCACGTCCATCAGCCGTCCCCAGGGCCACAGCCTACCTGCCGCCGGGAGCCAACCTGCAGGGCTCAGAGCCGGGAGGGCAGAGCCAAAATCGCCCGCCCCTCTGAGCAGGCATTCCGCCTCTGTGCAAAGAAGCCAGGCCGGGGCAAGTGTAGAAGCTTCTGGAATCAACTACAGCCTCAGCTTCTATTTTTTTATTTTAATTTATTGATTTTTCACAGAGAGGAAGGGAGAGGGATAGAGAGTTAGAAACATCGATGAGAGAGAGACATCTGATCGGCTGCCTCCTGCACGCCCCCTACTGGGGATATGCCCACCACCAAGGTACGTGCCCTTGACCGGAATTGAACCTGGGACCCTTCAGTCCGCAGGCCGACGCTCTATCCACTGAGCCACACCGGTTCCGGCCAGCCCCAGCTTCTAACCTGGCTGAGGCTCTGCAGGATTCTGAAGGGCTTGCAAAGATCAGCCAGAGATCCGGCCTACCTCTGAGGGGATGTGCATCGACCTAGGAACCAGGAGGCCACAGTTCGGTTCCTGGTCAGGGCACTTGCCCGGGTTTAGGCTCGATCTCCAGTGGGGGGGGGGGGGTGCAGGAGGCAGCCGATCCATGATTCTCTCTCATCGTTGATGTTTCCATCTCTCTCTCCCTCTCCCTTCCTCTCTGACCTCAATAAGAATATATTAAACAGCCGAAACTGGTGTGGCTCAGTGGATAGAACGTCAGCCCGGGGACTGAAGGGTCCCAGGTTCGATTCTGGTCAAGGGCATGTACATTGGTTGCGGGCACATCCCCAGTAGGGGGCGTGCAGGAGGCGGCTGATCGGTGGTGTCTCTTTCTCATCGATGTTTCTGGCTTTCTGTCCCTTTCCCTTCCTCTCTGAAAAATCAATAAACAAAAAAAAATTTAAAAAAGAATATATTAAACAAACAAAAAAAGACCACTGCCGAGAACACTCACGCAGGCTCTTCCTCGCCTTGCTGCTGTGCCTCTGACTGGGGCAGACGTTACTCTCTGGTTACAGGGACACAGGCACGCGGGGTCCCTGCCCTCTGCTCCCAACGGGCCCATTTGCAGCTGACAACGGCGGCTCGTGCTGCCACCACCGAGTGCCCGGTGCCCACCTTCCAGCTGTCCGGACGGCCCAGCGGGGCCTGGCCGGGAGGGTTCTGGGCGGCCCGGGCCTCAGCCATTTATTTCCTGTTTTTTCCTGGGAGCCTCTCTTTCCTCCCAGCCCGCCTCTGCAGCATCTCCTGGGATGAGGAGAGGAGGGGCCCCGAACCCCAGCTGGCGGCTCAGGTGCAGCGTCTTCTCGGAGCCGGTCCGAGAACGCGCATCCTTACACGTAGAGAGGGCCTGGGGCCCAGGAGGGAAGACAGAGCGTCTGGCCCGGGGACTCCCACCCCCACCCCCACCCCCGGCGAGTCCTGGTGTCGCTGCTCCTGCCATGAGACCTCAGCTCCACCCGGCAGCCCCTCCAGGCCTCAGTTTCCCCCAGCTGCCTGCACTGTGGGACTTCGGCTCTGCACGCCGAGGTCCGGGGTCCATGCACGCACGCACGAGGCTGGGCCCGTGCGACTCCAGCCTCCACCCGCCCAGGGGGCCGGGCCCAGCAGGAGGCAGCGCCCGGCTCCGGGGACAGGGACGGTGATGCGCAGGCGTTACCAGCGGCCCCGGCGTCTCGTTCCGTGACCAGCACTTTCCAGGCCCGGCCCGAACCCCACGCCCAGGGCGCCCCTGGAGACAGAACAATAGGAGCGCACGCCGGCCTGGCGGAGGGAAGGGGGGGCGCGCTCCAGGCCGCCTCCCCGTTAGGACAGTAAACACGGTGCGGCCGCCCCTGCAGGGGGGACAGGCACCGAGCCCGCCTGCTGTTTCCATCGGCGCTGGGGGTAAAGGGCCACTGGCCGGCCGGGTGACCCAGGCAAGTGCACAGCCTGCCCCGGGGCCTGGGGCAGGGCCGGCCGTCCCTCTGGGTGGTGGTGGTGGGGAGGCCAGGAGCCACGGTGGCAGGACTGGGCGTGTAGTGGTGGCCGGTCGGTCCCCTGGGCCTGTGGTGGCACCAGAAACCCCGCTGCCCCTCGGTGGCCCCGATTGGGGCTCCCTCCTCCTCCCCCCATGCCACCTCGCTCTCCCGCCTCCTCCTTCTGGGAAACACGCTCGCTCCTTTATTTCTTGCCGTTGATCACGGAGGAGGGGGGTGGGGGAGTAAGAGGAGGCGAGAGGGTGGGAGGGGGCGGGACCCGTCTCCCATCCGCGCCCTTGAGTCCGAGTCCCGCTCCATGGCCTCTGCTCTGGTTTCATGGGCACCTCCCCCTCCCCGTCCCCCTCCCCGTCCCCCTCCCCGTCCCCCTCAGGGTCCCCGGGTGCTCTGTGGCCTCTCAGCTCCCACTCCTCCTTCCTTCTCTGCGGCTCGGACCCTCTCCCTCCCGTGTGCTGGCTCTGGTCCCAGGGCCAGAGGGTCCCTCTGCGTCCTCGCTCCTGGGTGTTCCTCGCCTTCCCGGGAGGCATGAGCCAGTGACGGAGCCCCGGGCAGGAGGGCAGGTGGGCAGGAGGACAGGTGGTGGGGAAGGGAGGGGACAGATGCCTGGCCTCTCGGAGTGGGGGGCTGCTGGGCCTAGAAAGCAGCTTTGGGGTTTCTCTCGGAGAGAGGGGCCCAAAGGAGAGGGTTCGAGTCACCGAGGGGCCGGCCCTGCTCCCCCGGCCTGTGCGGCAAAGGGCACGGCACCGGCTGCAGGGTCTGAACTGCGAGGTGCGCTCCCCACCCAACAACCACCCCACGGTCAGAGGCGCCCCGGGTCTGCAGGTGCCGGCCAGCGCTTTCCCACACACCACGCCCGCCTTCTCCTCTCCTCCTTTGTCTGCTGCTGGGATCCCTCCCAGACCTCCCCTCCCCCCACACACCTCCCCCAGGGCAGGCCGGGTGCCATTCCCACTAATTGCAATTTGCCTCATTTGCATGCGGCTTGTTCATTATCATTCCCTGAACCTCGGAGGGAGGCTGTGTTGCCAGGCAACGAGAGCGGACTAGCTGGCTCACCCCCGGCTGGTGGCAGCTGCAGCCCCTGGGCCTGGGAGTCTGTGTCCGCAGGGTCCGGGGACAGGCTGCTAGGGCCCCAGGCCACTCCATGCCTCCTGGCCAACTGACTGCCCCTCTCCCCCGGGGGGTCCCCCTCTGGGGTTCTCTGAGGCTTCTGGAGGCTGGGCAGGAAGCACTGAGCACCGGGCAGTCCTCAGGACCCGCTCCAAGCACTGCCCCGCCCACCCAGGAGCCCCATGCCCCTCTCTCTCCTGCCCCTCCCCCCAGCCTATGCCAGGGTGGCTGGCTCGTGCTCCTTCTTCTTGTCCCTCCACCTTTTTTGTTGTTTTCAGAGACAAAGGGAGAGGGAGAGAGAGAGAAATATCCAGGATGAGAGAGAATCATCGGTCCGCCCCCTCCTGCACGCCCCGAGCTGGGGATCGAGCCTGAACACCGGGCCTGTGCCCTGAGCGGACCGGGAATCGAACCGTGACCTCCTGGCTCCTAGGCCGATGCTCCACCGCTGAGCCACACCGGCCAGGCTCACCCTCTGACTTTTAAACCGGGGCCTCCGGTGAACCTCACTGAACGTGGCTCGAGGACTGCCCTGGTTCAGGACGCTCTGCAGAATGGGTGCAGGACTGAACGGACAGATGCCCCTCCACCGTGCCCACACCCTCACAGTCTATATCAGAGGCTCGGGGTTCAGCTGTCTCTGGGGCAATCCGCGGCGCAGAACCAGGGCCACACGCGGTGAGCAAGCCCACCACCGGGCATCCGTCCATGCTGGCCCTCAAGTTCCACGCCACTCCTTGTCTTTAAGCAGCCCAATGGCTCCCTGTCCCCACACCCTGGAGAGGGAGCGGCTATGTCCTGAGGTTAACGAGTGTGGGCAGGGGAGTCAAGATCAAGTGCACAAGCTGCAGCGAGCCTGGCGTGGAGGAAAGGGGGCCGCACGCGGGTCCCACCAGCCCGGGGGGCCCGTGCAGCGGCTCAGGAGCTTAGAGGCGGACTCGGACGGTCTGCACGCACAGCTCCACACTAACAGCCCTCACGTCCCGGGCGGCGGCTCCTGGTCAAAGGTCGGCTTGGCCAGCATGGCCCTGGCCTGGTTCTACGTCAGAGGCAGACGGATGGAGCGTCCGCCCCGGGCCCGGCCTCCGCCCAGCACCGGCCTCAGCATTCCTCCGCTATCTCGTCACCCGCACACATCTCTGAGCCGGGAGGGCTCCTCACTCGCCACCCAGCCCCGCCGGGGTAGACGTGTGTGCCTCTCCCTGTGCTCTTTATCAGCCCCAAACACTGCCCCACCCTGCCTGGCCGTCTCCGGCCCCCGCCTCCGGTGATTTTCGTGCACCCCCTTCCGCCTCTCCTTGTTTCTAAAGCAGTGGTTCTCAACCTTCCTCAGGCCGCGACCCTTGCATGCAGTTCCTCATGGGGCGGTGACCCCCAACCATGAAATGTTGCTACTGTGATGCATCGTGATGTCAATATCTGCATTTTCCGAGGGTCTTAGGCGACCCCTGTGAAAGGGTCGTGCGGCCCCCAAAGGGGTCGCGACCCACAGGTTGAGAACCGCTGATTCTAAGCATCAAACAAGCCGTCACGTGCCCTTCTCGGGGTGATTCCTCCGTCCACTGAGACTCTGCTGCCCAGCAGCCGCCGTTGGTTTGACGCGAATAAACGGTCAGACTTCCCCTTAGGCCGGGGCTCTCGGCCCCCCGACCCCCGCGTGGACGCCCCAGCATTTCTGCCTCCTCCTGCCTTCAGACAGAGAGGAGGCGGGCAGGTCGGGGGGCGGGAAAGCCCCCCAATAACTGTCCATGTGGCACTGAGTAGACGGTCCCCTTCTGAGAGGCTGAATCACCCACCCTTTGCGGGGGGAGAGGATTTCAACAACAGAGAGCGGGCAGGAAGCTCGGCCTCCACACTGCTGCCCGCTCGCTCGCTCGCTCGGCTTCCCACCAGCTGTGCGACCGTGGTCAGGTCACTGATCCCGCCTGAGCCGTGGTGGCCTCGGCTCCAGCTCTAACAGGAGGCTCTCAGTAAAACCACGCTCAGCCTAGGGGGGCCGGGCCAAGTGTGGTGCGGAATTACAAACACAGAGGCCATCAGAGACCCGGGGGCCTGAGCCCCGGAATGGTGCCAGCACCGCGGACAGGGGGGAGGCAGAGGAGGGGGACTCCGGGCGGAGAACTCCCGGGCGGCCGGACCCTGGGCAAGTGCGGAGGGAGGAGGTCAGCCTCAGCCCCCGGAATGCGGCCTCAGGAAAGGGCACTGGACTGAAGGTCAGGTCCCAAGGGAGGTGGACGGAGGGACCTGATCCGATCGCACAAGACCGCGCCCTGGTCTGGTGGAGCGCGAATAAACGGAACCCGGCTGCGGGGGGCCCGCCATCAGCAGCTCCCACCCGGGAGCCCCGCTGTGCCAGCTGTTCCTGACACAGCCCCGTGCCAGGCTGCACTCCTGCTCCCCCCTTCCCCGCCCCCCGCCCTCCCAGCCCAGGAAATGCACGCAGAGCTGAGGGCTGGTCAGACCCGCACAGCCGCCAGCCAGTGGCTGCCGGACTCAGCCCGCCTCACCCAGGCACCGGACTGCGCCTGACGCTGGCTGCCAGGAGTCACGGTTCGATTCCCGGCCGGGGCCCAAGCCTGGGCTGCAGGCTCCATCCCTTGTGGGGGTGCAGGAAGCAGCCGATGGATGATGCTCCCTCATCACTGATGTTTCTATCACCCTCTCCCTCTTCCTTCTTCTCAAAATAAAATAAAAACATACTCTTAAAAAGGAACATTTAACTCCTGGCCAGGAAGCGCGGTTGGCTGGGCCGTCACGCTGGTACCCCGGGATGAGGGGTTCGGTCCCTGGATGGGGCACAGGCGGGACTCACCGGTGAATGCGCGGGTAAGTGGACAGTGAGTCGATGTTTCTCCAAAAAAAAAAAATCAATAAACATTGTTTAAGGGAACATTTAACACAAGAGCCGCAGCAGCGGGAGGAGCCAGGCCAGAGGCCGGGACCCACACCGGCCTGGAGCAGCAGGCGCCACGGAGGGAAGTGGGGTGTCTGAGGCCTGACAGGAGGCCCCTGAAGCTTGCATGCGGGGAGCAGGGGGGCGGGGCTTGGCGCTCATCCTTGGCAAACGAACCCACTTATGCTCAGTGCCCGTGGGGCCGGAGCCAGTTCACTCCGAGAACCTTGTTGGGGCAACGGGCCGGCTCTGAACCCCGCTGGGGTGCCCACGGGCCTGGGAGCCGCGGGCTGAATTCTAAGCCGCTGGGCCCCGCTGTGGAGGAGGAGGAGGAAGAGGAGGAAGAGGAGGAGGAGAAGGAAGGAGGAGGAGGAGGATGGGGATGGCCACAGTCGGGTGCCCGGGCTGGTGTTGGGCCAGAGGTGAGCTGTGTCCTTCCCAACGCCCCCTCCGCCCTCAGCCCGGTCCCCATGTGCCGGGGATAAGGGGGCTCTGTGCTCTGCGGAACCTGGGAGAGGGGAGAGGGCATTCTTTATCGGGGGCCCCTCTGGGACCCCACATATCATCACCCGGAGGGTGTGAGGACCCCACCTCGCCCGTTTGGAGGGGGGCCTGGCAGAGAGGCTGGAAGGAAAACTGTTTTAAAGGGCAGGACAGTGTTTACGGCAGTGTCTACACTCACGTCGGGGTGACACATGGATGGGGGAGCACTTCACATTTTTGGAATCCAAGAGACGACGGAATAGCATCCGGGTTGCTGAGCACACAGCCACCTCCTAACCCCCCAACCCCCCGCCTTGGAGAAGAAGCTGCTCTGAGAAATGAGAGTGAACAAGGGGCCCCGTGGACCTGAGCACTGGCCCCAGCCCAGCGCCCCGAGGCAGCCTGGGCCGCAGGAAGGGGCGCACCCGGCAGCCTGGCCGGTGAACGCAGCAGCGGGCAGCTAAGCTGAGCCGGGCGGCGGCGGCCCCAGGGCAGGGCAGGGCGAGCGGAGCCTGGACCGCCAGATGCCGAGCAGGTCGGGACAAGGCTCGGAAATCGCAGCGCCCGGAGCGGCAGTTACAGGAGCGAATGACGGAGGTGCCTGCAGGGTCCTGGGCTCAGGGGAGGTGCGCCGAGGCCCAGGACTCACCCAGGGCAGACAGAGAGCATGGCCGTCAGAGGACGCTGGGCGGAGGGCGACGGCCATCAACGCATGGCAACTTGGGAGCAGCAGCTCTCGTGCTTCCATGGAAATTCAGTTTTTAACGCACGACTCAGAAACAAGAAGGCTAGGAATCCACCATCTAAGCTTCCGCCTCAGAACCCTAAACACACAGCACCAGTCAACTCAACCCCAAGAAAGAGTGAAGCAGGCCAAAACCGGTGTGGCTCAGTGGATAGAGCGTCATCGGCCTGCGAATTGAAAGGTCCCGGGTTCAATTCCGGTCGGGGGCATGTACCTTGGTTTCGGGCACATCCCCAGTAGGGGGCGTGCAAGAGGCAGCTGATCGATGTCTCTCTCATCCATGTTTCTGACTTTCTATCCCTCTCCCTCTCTGTAAAAAAATCAATTGTATATATATATATATATATACTTATTTATTTTAAAGAAAGGATGAAGCAGAATGGAATCAAGAGTAGACATCAAGGCCCTGGAGGATAGACGCGCCACAGAAAGAATGATGAAGCCACGTCAGGTGACGGAAAGATTAATAACACTGATAATCCCATCCAGACGGGTGAAGGAAGAAAACAGCCCCCACGTCTTCCATCCCGATATCAGACTCTCAAAGGGGCCGTTACCACAGGTCCCAACGATATTTGAAGTATTGGAATAAAACTAGAGGCCCGGTGCACGGATTTGTGCACCAATTGGGTGAATCCCTCCAATCCGGGACCCCTCGGGGGATGTCAGAGAGCTGGGTTCGGCCCAATCCCCGCAGGCCAGGCTGAAGGACCCCAACGGTGCACAATCGGGGCCAGGGAGGGACCAGAGGAGGGCTCCAGACGTGTCCAGCCCCCCTTGTCCAGTCCCCATCAGCGGGACCCCAGCAGCCAGCTAACCTTCCGGTGGGAGCGCCTCCCTGCTGGTGGTCAGTGCACGTCAGTGACTGGTTGAACAGTCTGCTGAACGGTCAGACCCTTAGCATACTCGGCTTTTGTTATAGAGGATATTATGGACCACTTTTATGCCGATAAAAGTGACCACCTGGATAAATGGTGGTCACACCTCCTCTAGAAACCACAACTCAGCAAAACTAACACAAGAAGAAATGGGAAATCTCAAGAACCCTGTACTGTTAAGAACAAACCTGTAAGTTACAATGTTCTCACAAAGAAAACTCCAGTCTTAGGTGGCTTCATGGGTAATTTTACAAACATTCGAGGAAGAAATAACACCAATGTCATACAAACTCTAATAAAGAACACCTCCCAACTTACTTTATGAGGCCAGCAAGACCCTGATATTAAAAGCTGACTAGGACATTACAAGACCAGGAATTCACCGGCTTATATTTCTCATAAATAAGAAGGAAAAATCTTAGCCGAAACTTTAGTAAGTCTAATACAGAGGTATAGTGAAAGGATACCACTTCGTCACCAAGTAGAATTTACTCCAGAAATGCAAGGTTGGTTTGACATGTGAAAACCAAGCATTATAATCTGACATAATAACAGAATAAAGAAGAAGAAGGAGAAGGAGGAGGAGAAGAAGGAGGGGGAGGGGGAGGAGAAAGAAATATGATCATGCCCATTGATGCAGAAAAACATGCAATAAAATTCTTGTTCATTATAAAAAATGATCCATCAATTAAAAATATAAAAGAGCCAAAACCGGTGTGGCTCAGTGGATGGAGCGTCGGCCTGCGGACTGAAGGGTCCGATTCCGGTCAGGGGCATGTGCCTTGGTTGCGAGCACATCCCCAGTAGGGGGCGTGCAGGAGGCAGCTGATCAATGTCTTTCTCTCTCATCGATGTTTCTAACTCTCTATCCCTCTCCCTTCCTCTCTGTAAAAAGTCACTAAGAAATATTTTTTAAAAAAGAATAACAAGGAGATCTGGAAGACTTCTGAGGGGCTGCAGAGATGATTCCTCTCTCTCCTCTCTGTCTACCACAGAGGCTACCAGTTGCTTAAGCCATTGGACACCCAGTTTCTCACCATGCCCGGGTTCCCATGCGCTCTGAGACTTTTTAAAAAATATATCTTTATTGATGTCAGAGAGGAAGAGAGAGGGAGAGAAAGAGACAGAGACATCAATGCTGAGAGAGAATCATGGATCGGCTGCCTCTTACATGCACCCCCCCCCCAACACACACACACTGGGATGGAGCTTGAAACCCTAGCATGTGCCCTGACCAGGAATTGAACCATCACCTCCTAGTTCCTAGGTCAATGCTCAACCACTGAGCCACCCTGCCTCACCCCCTCTGGGTGTGGCTCAGACCAGAAAGCCGGGGAGCTGGAGTCTGGGACAGACTCCTGGACACAGGGGGTCTGTCTCTGTGCGGAGCCACGGGGTCTCCTTTGCTTTGAATCACTGGCTCGGGCTGCCCTGCTTTGCAGGTTCCGATCCAAAGAGGCTCCTTGTGTTCACCGCCGGTTCCGTGGGCCTGGGCCTCGTTGGGCCTCGCCTGGCCTCGTGTTCCGGCGCTCACAGTGGGAAGCGGCTCCTCTGTATTCCAGGAGTGGAGGGTGAGAAGGAGCGGGGTCCCTGCAGGCTGGCTACCAACCCCAACTGCGGTGTGGCTGCAGCTGAGGAGGGCGCTCACCCTGTCCTGCACCGGCTGCCTTCTCCCGGGGGAGGGACGTGCTGAGCGCCAGGGGACGCTGGAGTCCGGGTGCCCGCGTGCTGACGGGGAGGGACTGGGTGTCAGGCCGCTGCCTGGAGCCCGTGTGGGTAGCATCCTGTCCTGGTTCCGCGTCTGCCTCAGAGAGGTCTAGCGACCCGGCCCCGTCACACAGCATGCATCCGTCTGGCTCCACAGTCTGACTCTCCCCCCTTGCCCTTTGGTGGTGGTTAGGGTTCCTGCCCAGCCTCAGGGGGGCCGTGGTCCCCTCTGGCTCTGGAGAGCCCCCTGTTCCCCCAGAGGCAGGCACCAACCAGCAGGGGCCTTCAGTAGAGCTGGCTCCCCGGGCCCCGCAGACAACGGGGCGTGCACCCAGGTCCGGCCCGAGGAAGCCTTCCTGGCCCATCTGTCACCAGCCGGGGTGCAGTCACCCCTCCCGCCGTCCTCGCCCCAGAGCCGGCTCCTCTCTCTCCCCAGCCCCTCCACCCCCCCCGGCTGACAAGCGAAATTGCGCTGATGATATAATATGACTAATAACGGGGAAGCAGCGAGGCCCCGAGGCCGGAGATAAAATAAAGCGGTGATGACAGTCGCGGCGGCTGCTGAAAGATACGTTTACGGGGGGCCGGCGGCAGGGGGAGGGGGGAGGAGGAGGGGGGAGGTCCCCCTGGCCCGCAGATGCCCCTCTGCCCGGGGACAGGGGGCAGGCCTGGCGAGTCAGCACCTGCCGGACGGGGGCCCTTGGGGAGCCAAACACAGCCCCCGGGGCGGGAGGGACGGGAACCCAAACGGCAGCCACGACCGGACCCTCCGCCGAGGAAGAGCGTGGGGGCGCCGGGTCCATGTCCAGGGGCGCCGTTTTCTTTATTGAGCCCTAAGTGGTGTGGCTCAGTGGATAGAGCGTTGGCCTGCAGACTGAGGGGTCCCAGGTTCGGTTCCCGGTCAGGGGTAGGTACCTTGTCTTGGTTGAGGGCACATCCCCAGTAGGAGGTGTGCAGGAGGCGGCTGATGGATGTCTCTTTCTCATCGATGTTTCTAGCTCTCTGTCCCTCTCCCTTCCTCTCTGTGAAAAATCAATAAAAAAAAAATATTTTAAATAGAGATATAAGATGACTTTCCTTAGAAAAACCTGCCTTAGAACGATATAAACTAAGAAACAGATCAGAAGCACGGTGAGAGGTAAAATTAAAGTTTAGATGTCAGATAAGGTGTTACTGAACCGGACATTAAATGTAGATTTGAGCTTCCCGGCAGCCAAAGTCAAAAGGGGTCTCTGTTGGTTCTGAGGATTCTGAAGGTGCACGGGAGTTTGGCCAGCAGAGTGCGTCAAGCTGAAATTATAACCCATTCATCGGACCCTGCGTTGAGAACTTCTTTCTTTACACAGTTGTGAGAGGAAACTGAGTTTGTCCTTAAACATCTTGGTGCAGAGAGAAAACCAGCAACATAAAAGCAAGGAGAACAAAACCTGTCCAGCAATGAAGGAAACTGGCTTCCTCAGGGCCCCTCAGTCCCCCCTCCTCCCCAAAACACACACTGCTCCCCACCTGGCCCTGCTGGCCACTGACTGCTCTGCTGGGTCTGAGCCGGGCCCGCACCTGGGTTACGGAAGGTGCGCAGCCAGTTTGCTTTCAATCAAAGGAGAATGGGGTGCAGGGGTGTTTACTGAGTGAGCACCCACAACAGCAGGCCCCAGGGAGGGGTGGGAGGGAGGGAGCCGGCCGGGATATTTTCCGAGCCCCTTCTTGGGCCAATGACTGCACCCCTAATTTCCCGTCACACACACTGCCCCCTGCTTCTTCCTCCCAAAAGCCCCAGGGGAGCAGTTCTCGGCCCATTTTCCAGCGAGAAGACGGGAGCGAAAGCAGGAAACTCTGGGGATCTTGGAATGAGCTGGCGAGGCCCCGCGGCTGGTCCTCGGGGGAGAAGTGAGGGAGAGCACCGTCTAGGAAGGAGGCACCCGGCCGGCTCTCTGCCGCTCCCCTGGGCCCGGGCCCTCCTGTGCTGTTGGTAGTTCAGGCCGATCTGGCTACTGGGGTTTGCACATCGTAGATGTTCTGTGGCTATTTATCAGGCTGAACCCAGCGTCGTTTGTGAAGGGGAGAGACTGGTTCCAGGAGCTCAGACCAAAGGTAGTCTGTCTGTCCTGCCTGCTTTGGTGGGAAGAGCAGGGGGGGGGGGCGGGCTGAGGGGGCCCTGGGCGAGGCCTATCCTGGGGAGACCCTCCGGTCTGAGGCTCAGGCTGTCCTCTGCCAGATGGTACCCAGACCCAACCTCCCAGTGTCGGCCGGAGGTGGCGTGAGCCAGGAGGTGATACTTCTCTAGAGAAAGTCATCTTGCCAAAACCGGTTTGGCTCAGTGGATAGAGCATCGGCCTGTGGCCTGGACGTGGGGAGCAGCAGGGTGGGGAGGGGCCCTGGAGCTCTGTGCTTCACAGAGGCCACAGCGGAGGCACAGCCAGGCTCTCGGGGGTGGGATGGGGGTGAAGAACCAAGTTTGGCCGAGACCGGTGTGGCTCAGTGGATAGAGCGTCGGCCTGCAGATTGAAAGGTCCCGGATTCGATTCCGGTCAGGGGCATGTGCCTTGGTGGCGGGCACATCCCCAGTGGGGGGCGTGCAGGAAGTGGCTGATCGATGTCTCTCTCTCATCGATGTTTCTGACTCTCTATCCCTCTCCCTTCCTCTCTGTGAAAAATCAATAAAATATATATATATATTTTAAAAAGAATCAAGTTTGTTTAGGGCCATTTCCCTGCCCCCCGAACCCAAAGCACTGGGTGCAGCGGAGCCGGGGCCCAGGCAGGGTCCACCAGGTCTGGATAACGGCCTTCTGAGCGATGCTGAAGGCGGAGAGCCCCCCAGGGAGGGGGGTGGGGCTGCAGGGGCTCCTAGGGGCTCAGCGGGGCTGGGGCATCAGAACCTGGAGAGTCCGCACGCACAGCTCTGTGGACCATGGCGGGAGCAAGGGGAGCTGGCTTTCCAGAAGGGTCCCCAAAACCCAGAGAAGGAGGAGGAGGAGGAGGAGGAATAGGAGAAGGAGGAGGAAGAAGAGGAGAAGGAGGAGGAAGAAGAGGGGGAGGAGGGACGCCCCTGACTCCCCACCCTCCAGGGGATGAGACGTGTTCCCTCCACCACCCGGCAGGGCGTTGGCTCTGAGGCGCGGCCTTGGACTTGACCCAGCGGCACAGACAGCCAGCTGCTCCTGTGGTCAGCCGGGGCGCAGAAGGCCCTCTGGGGGCTCCTTCGGGTCAGGCCCCGCACCGAGGCCCAGGGTGGGTGGCAGGCTCCTGGCGAGGCACCCGCACGCCATCGCTGAGCAATCACCAGGCGGGCAGGCGGGCGGGGAGCCCATCCCGTTGCCAGGAGCGGCCAGGATCGGCGTCTGCGGCGCGGCAGCCGCATTCCTCTCGGCTTCCGAACCCCACCTGGCCCGGCCGCACCCTGGCCGGCAGGAAGGCAGCGCGCAGCCGAGGGGAGCCCGGCTCAGACACGCCTCTGTCATTCCTACAGCCCAAGCCGGAGTTTCGGGGGTGTCTGTCACGCAAGGGCTTTGTAGCCCTAGGACCGCTTCTCCCCTCGCCCACCCCCCCAAAGTCCACGATATCTACACAGCCTGGCAACACAGAATGGGAAGAGGATACGGTGGTCCTGGGGTCAGGTCCAAGGTCAGAGGTCAGGGCTCCTGGGGGAGGGGGGTTGCCAACCCTAGTTGAGTGCACAGAGGAACCTGGGATGCGGGAGGGACCAGAGTTCAGGCTGGGGTGGGGCTGAAGGCTGGCCAATCCTGGTTTGGCTAAAGGTGTCGTCTGGAGCAGAGAGGGGGCGAGGGTGGATCTAGGTTAGATCAGAGAAAGAACTGCTTATGTGGGGAGACTCTAGAGCAGGGGTTCCCAACCTTTCTTGGCCACGCCCCACCTAAGCATCTCTAACATTCTGATGCCCCCCCCCCCCGCAACCCCATGACATGGAATTCTCATTATTCAGAGTGAGAATAATGAGAATTCAGTGGAGAAAGCCTAAAAGGCCGTTAACTTGGCCTAAACAGGCTTCCATAGAACGTGGCATCCGTGAAAGAGAAAAACAAAAGAACCAAAGGACAGTTGAAGTCCCAAGGAAGAAATCACCAAGAAATTATTTTACAAAATAGTATTAGGTAGTGATATCAAAAAACAGCAAATAAAGTTTAAAAACACACAACAGAGGACTGAAAGGCATAAATGCGTCACCGTATATATTTAAATGCTGTGTAGGAGGCCCCTAGGATTATAAGAAATGCAAAAAATTCCCTGCTAATAGCTCATTCTCCAACTGCCCCCCCTTAAACATCAAATTGCCCCCCTAGGACCCCACGGACCTTCTTCCACTCCCGGCGCCAGGGCCACCCCCGCCGCCACACCGACACCATCACCGAACAACCGACATCCGGGGTCTGTGAGCGGTGGGCCGCCGCTGTCGGCTGTGTGCACAACTCAGTGAGGGCCCCCACCGCACAACACCGGGGTCCCCGTATTTTCCCCCCTGTAATTCCTTCAGCCTAGCTGTCTGAGACGTGTCACTAACATATTAGGAAAGAGCCATGACCGGTGTGGCTCAGTGAATAGAGTGGTGGTTCTCAACCTATGGGTCGCGAGCCCTTTGGGGGTCAAACAACACTTTCACAGGGGTCGCCTAAGACCATTGGAAAACACAGATATGATTCATAACAGTTGCAAAATTACAGTGATGAAGTAGCAACAAAAATCATTGTATGGTTGGGGGGTCACCACCACATGAGGAGCTGTCTTAAAGGGCCGCGGCCTTAGGAAGGTGGAGAACCACTGGGATAGAGAGTAGGTCTGCAGACTGAAGGGTCCCAGGTTCGATTCTGGTCAAGGGCATGTACCTTGGTGGCGGGCACATCCCCAGTGAGAGGCATGCAGGAGGCGGCTGATCGATGTCTCTCTCTCATCGATGTTTCTAGCTCTCTATCCTTCTCCCTCTCTGTAAAAAAATCAATAAAATAAATTTAAAATTATATATATATGGAAAGAAAAGATGCAGCATGATGTCCAGTTTGTTCCACCTGCACTGACTTGAGCGCCCGAGTGCGGCCCAGAAACGCGGGCCGGTGGCTGGGTCCGAGTTGGGGTCAGGGTTTGGCTCCACTTTGCAGATGCACAAACCGAGGCCGCAGACGCATGACTCACCTGCTGGCGCAGCCTCAGTGACGGTGCCCCTGCCCCGCCGACGCTCCCTCAGGCAGGGCCGGACTCCGCTCCGTCTGCTCCGTCTGCTCTGTCTGCTCCCCCTGAACCCCCTGCTCCCCCTGCTCCCCCTGCACAGCACCCCTTGTTTCCCCGGCACCTGGCAGCGCCCTGCCTCCTGCCTCCTCTGGTTCTCACGCCTCAGCACCCGCCCTCAGGACCTGCTGATTGGCCCGCTTAGGTCACGTGCTCACACGATAGCCAATCCGCGGCCGGAGTCCTGGCCCCGCCCGCCAATGGCAGCTCCCCCCTCACACCTATGGAGGAGGGGAAGCGTCTGTGTTGCCACGCGCCCCACGGAGGCCTCGGGAGGGGCGAGGTTTCCAGGAACCTCCGTCTCCAGGGGCCTGGGCCCCGCACTTGCCTCCCACGCTGCAGCGGGGCTGGGGGGGGAGAAGGACTGGAGCCCCAGGAGGCCTCCCCATTCCCTGCCCCTCCTCCCGAGGCCTCACATCTGCCCTGCCAAGACCCTCTGACAGCTTGCCGGCCTCGGTTTGTGCATCTGCAAAGTGGGGCGAAACCCTGACTCCCAACTCGGACCCAGCCACTAGCCCGCGCTTCTGAGCCGTACTCCGGCACTCAAGTCAGTGCAGGTGGAAAAAACTGGAAATCATCTGCATCCTTTCTTTCCATATATATATGTGTGTGTGTGTGTGTGTGTGTGTGTGTATACATATATATATATATATACATATATATGTATGTATATTATTTTAAATATATTTTATTGATTTTTTACAGAGAGGAAGGGAGGATAGAGAGTTAGAAACATTGATCAGCTGCCTCCTGCACGCCCCCCACTGGGGATGTGCCCGCAACCAAAGTACAGCGGTACCTTGAGATACGAGCGCCCTAACATACGAGATTTTTGAGATACGAGCCGTCGAGCGAGCGAGCGATGTTTGCTTTGAAATACGAGCAACATTTGAGATAGGAGTCATCGCGCGAATCGGCCGGCTGCACACAACCCACCCGTTTACCACGACTCGAGCGTCTCACAGTTTCCCGCGCCTCAAGGTGACGGAACAAATTAAACTCATATCTCGAGGTACCACTGTACATGCCCCAGGCGCCCCTGGGCCTCTGGTCCCAGTACTGCCAGCCGCACTGGTTCCTCCGCCCTCCGGCCCCAGCAGGCCCTGTGCTCGGCTGGCCCAGGCCTGGCTCCACACGAGTGGCTGCAAAACGTGTCCAAAGGGGGTGAGGGACCAGGCTCCGCCCAGGCTTCAATGACAGAGCACCCCCAGAGGCCCCAGAGGCTGGAGTGGGCCCAGGAGCAGGGAGGCCCTGGGGGGCGAATGGTATCCAGGAACAGGCGGGAGAGGCTCACGGCCGGGTGGGGAGAAGCTTGCGTGGGAACCAAGGGCTGGATGCTGAGTCCCTGGGGGTCAGAGTGGGCCTCGGGGGGGAGGGTGCTCTTGGTCCGATCCGCTGGCGGAGGGTGGTGTTGGGACACCCCATAAATCCAGCCTGTCCGCCGCTCCTCTGGCACAGGGTTTTGGAGGGGACTGGGGTTTGGAGTCTGAGCAACGGGATTTGAATTCCGTCTTCGTCTCTAAAAGGTTCTGTGACTTGGGGCAGTGGACGCAGCCTGCTCCTCGCTGATGGGGCACGGCCACGCCCACCGCTGGGCGGCCAGGAGGGATAAAGGAGGGATGACCACCTGCCAACGGCCAGGACCTGGGGCACGCTGCTGGAGAGCACGGTCATTGTGCCCAGAGGGGCCTGGATCAGACACTCAGAAGCGGGAGCACCGGGAGTCCTCTCAGGGCTGGACGTGGGCATGTGGGGGTGGGGGGTGTGCCTGAGCCAGGCTCCTCGGAGGGAGGCCCTGGCGCCAAAAATGGGGTGCTCATAGGTGGGAAGCTTTCCCCGTCCACCTGCCAGGCTCCGCCCCAGCACCTTGGCTGGCAGGAGGCTCTTAGAGAAAACCCGGGGGGACCCCCTCAGGCCCTTTGCTAGTGGGAGCCCCCTTTTCGACAGACTCCCAGGCACGGCCCATCAGAAGAATCAGAATAAACTGTTTATTTCCCCCCTGTGACCGGAGAAGATGATGCAGGAGCAGAGAAAACGCTGCCATTTCCCTTTGGTGAACATGCCGGGCCACACGCAGACCGAACGGGCTGTGCCTTTCCCGACGGCGTTTCTCCGTTTCAACAGAGCAGCCATTTACCTTCCCAGGGTCCTGTGCGGCGCCGCTGCCTCTGGCAGGACCTAGCGAACCTGCTCATCTACAGCAGCGGGTTCCGGGAAGGGGGCACGCCAAGTCTGATTGGCAAACGAGTACCGGGTGTCAGCTTCCAGACAAGGGGGGCAAACTGGTCTTTTCTTGGCATTCGGAGGAGGTGCCCCCTGAAAAGGGTCTCCTTTTCCTTGGTCCTTAGCAATGCCCAGCCCACCCGGGGGAGAGTAAAGGCAGCAGCGACATGGGATATTTGCATTAAAAACAAAAAAAAAGATAAGCAAGGTTTTCCACCAAACGGTTGAGTAATTGCATTCATTATTTCAACACCGACATACATCAGGTGGCTGTGTGCACCTGGCCCGGATGCATACACGTCAGCCCGCCACCGCCAACAAACACGGCAGGGATGCCTGGGTGGTGGTCCCCACGGGGAGGGGGCACGGCGGTGGGCAGCAGTGGCTGGGCCAGGAGGCGCGGACGGGGCTGGGCCGCGGAGGGCCAGCCCTCAGAACCAGAACTCGGAGACGAAGATGTGCACGTTGACGACGTTCCGGTGGGACACCACGCCCCGGACCACGTAGTTCATCTCCAGCCTCAGGACGGCGTGGAACGGGCCCACGATGGGCCGCACCTGGCGCACCACCCCTGCGGGGAGAGAGAGAGAGAGGAGGGTCCGGGGGTTAGCGGGGGCCAGAGGCTGAGTCCCCGGCACCGCGCCTTCCTCCAAGGTCACCCTGGGCTCAGGACAGTGAGCTCAACCGCCTTTCTTTCCTTTTTTTTT
>PVJN01018366.1:0-39070 GCA_004026805.1 Lasiurus borealis
CTAAGCTTTGAGCTCAATGAATTAAAGGTTGTTTGGCTAAATGGCAGGCACACTTCCTCCTATTCTTTCTGAACTTCGTTTTCCTGCCTCCCGAGGAGCGGGTTCCTTTCCGGGGCTATAAATAGGCCGGTTGTAAGAGCGGGGAGGAAAGAAGAAGGCAGGAAACGCATCTGATTTCAGCAGGCCGTGTTAGGTGCCTGTGTGTGTGTGTGTGTGTGTGTGTGTGTGCGTGTGTGTGTGTGTGTGTGTGTGTGTGTTTCTTTCAAGTGGACACCGAAAAGCAAGCTAAGGGACATTCAGCTTTGGTGTGTGCGCCAATCTCAAAGTTTTCTTTAATTGCTTCGAGCCTTGATATCCGTATACGTTGTCATTTACCATAAGCCACGCTTAGGTTTGGAGAGGCATGATTTTCCATCCCAGGAACGAGCCTATGTCTGCTCCTTCTTTCTCACAGCAACGCCATATACACTGAATTTCATGAGGGGGGGGGGGGATTGGACAATTGGCAAGGCCCTATTTGTTTCTTTTCCTGCAAGAAGAGGTGAAGTACGTTTTGAGGCAAAGTCCAAGGAAAGGAAGAAGTCATCAGGTGAACAAGAAAGCCAGGCCTTCGGCTTAAAAGGAATTCTGAGCTTGGATTTATGAACCGGCCGTTCATCCGCACTAAACTAAAGGACGGTCCCCAGTCTTGCTACTCAACGTTGTTGAACGTCTCACAATCGCAGCACAGGAGAAATAAAAATTAGATGCCATTTCTCACAGTTCAGATGGGCAGGTTAACATTTTGGATCTTGTCTGATACCAGTGAAGTGGAGAGAAATAAGCGTTTATAGAGCAGGGGATGGAAATGTAAACTGGTATTAGCTATTTGAAGGTCAATTCTTCTCTTGAAAAGTTAAGTGCACGTGCTCTAACAAGAGGCTTTAACATACAGTGGTACCTCGAGATATGAGTGCCCTAACATACGAGATTTTTGAGATATGAGCCATCGAGTGAGCAATTTTTGCTTTGAAATGCGAGCAACAGTTGAGATAGGAGTAATCGCGCGGATCTGCCGGCTGAACATGACCCACCAGTTTCCCACGCCTCAAGGTTACGGAACGAATTAAACTCGTATCTCGAGGTTGATTCTGCGAAGGGGCAGGGTGTAGATCTGGGATGGAGGCGAAGCTTAGGTTGTGATTTGCAGACTTTGTGCTCTTTTAATTTTTCACTGTGTGTGCTTTAAAACATTAATTTTCATGACTGAATTTTTAAAAAGTGTTATTACTTCAGGTGGTTCTATTAGAGATCTACTGATTACATGTCTACGGATCATCCTACACTTAGTGCTTATCGACAAGCTCTCTTTACATTGGGTCATATTTTGAGAAGCCATAGCTAGAGATTTTCTTGGAAGGAGGGGCTACTGTAAGTGGCGTTCACCCACCAGTAACGTCTCAGAATCTCTGGGGAGGGGCCCAGTGGATTTTAACTCCAGGTGACTCTGTTGCTCACCAAGTGATAATAAGCACTGGTCTATGGAATTGTTCTGTTTGTTCTGGATTTATATTCCACCTTCTAAAACAGATTTGAGACAATTGATTTTTTTAACATGTAAGAATAAGGTAAAGTTTTGAGTGCTTTTTAGTCTGGTGACTCCTCCTTAGAAGGCCAGGAGAGTTTTTACACACACGGTGAAGAAGACACACTCATTTCACAAAGACTTCGGAGAAGCAACCCGAGACACACCCACGGGCAGGAAAGAGAATAACTAATGGACAGAGACCACAGGGGAGCGAGGGCATGAGTGGGGGATGGGGGCAATGGGAGGTTAAGAACACATATGTCATACCTTAATGAATAAAGAAAAATAAAAAACAAAAACAAAAACACAAACGCAAGGGGAGGAGATTTAAAGGCGAGACAAAGGAGCACTCACTTTGGGGTAGTCGTGATAGAAATGGATAAATTCAAAGCCAACTTTACCAATATTCGTATATTCGAAAATTACAAGTTGTCTGAAATAAGGCTAACCCAAGGAAAACACGAAGAAATTAAATTAAAAGTCTCTAGACCAGTGGTTCTCAACCTTCCTAATGCCGCAACCCTCTAATACAGTTATGTTGTGGTGATCCCCAACCATAAAATTATTTTTGTCGCTACTTCATAACTGTAATTTGCTACTGTTATGAATCTTAATGTAAATATCTGTGTTTTCTGATGGTCTTAGGAGACCCTGCTAGCTGTTCGCGACCCACAGGTTGAGAATCGCTGCTCTAGAGGAAAACAAAGGGTCCCACCCCCTATTCCTGCTTAGCAATTTGTTGTTTTCTACCCTAGCCACTTCTTGTCCATCTGAGACCGTCATGCAAAGCCCTGTGTTTTAGAAACAATAGGTTCACCATGAGCTCAGCCAGAGCCAGGGAGGGACAGTCAAGACTCTCTACCTCCCAGGCCCCGATGGCGAGAGAAACGTTTCTGAGAGAGACAGACAGAGAGACACGGGGAGAGGAGTGACGACCTCCTGGCAGCAGCAGAAAGGAAGAGGGAAGTCCTGGCCGTCAGGATGTGACAGCTGCAGACACTGAGTGGCTAAAAGGTACATGCGTGGACACTGTCAAGGGGGAATATTCCTCTGGGAGCAAACCGTGCTCTCGTGTGAGAAGAAGGAACACGTCTAAGAAACTCCAAGAGCACTGCCAGGCTTCCATTGTTCTCTGGAAACAGTCCTTCTTCGTGGGAAATATTTCACTCCTCAAGGACAACGGCACTAGCTCCCTCTATGGCCCATGGGCAGAACTGAAGCTCTAAACCATCTACAAACAGAGAAAGCTCTGCTCTCATCTCAAAGGCAGTAAGGCAGTGGTTCTCAACCTTCCTAAGGCCGCGACCCTTGCATACAGTTCCTCATGTGGTGGTGACCCCCAACCATGAAATTTTGCTACTGTTATGCATCGTGATGTAAATACTATCTGCATTTTCCGATGGTCTTAGGCAACCCCTGTGAAAGGGTTGTTCAACCCCCAAAGGGGTCTTGACCCACAGGTTGAGAACCGCTGCATTAAGGGAAAAGGTCAAAGGCGTTCTGAGGAAAGATACTATTTGGTTCTGTAACTGGAGGGAAACAGATTTTGAAAACTGCAGTCACCTACAAAGAATTGCACTATATATATATACAATATAGAGGAAACCCAAGCAAAAGTCCTCAACACATACACACACACACACACACACACACACACACACACACACACACAGTCTGTATGTTAATGTACCAACGAGCTGAATGCACTATCGGTATCTGAACCTGTATGCCTTGTAGGTATTTTTAATGAATAATCTTTGTCCACAAAGTGCAGAAGGTCTAGGTGATGATCTAGACCTTGGTCAAGCTTAGTGGGAAACTCTAGCCAGACTGCCTTCGCTGTATTTGCCTTTGGTCTCTATTGGCGTCCTGTCACTTAGCCATGCAGCTAAAACAAAACAGCACACGTTTCCATGCAGTGGCGGGGAGGAGAGTCTGGAGACGCTCCCGTAATAAATGCCCAGAGCTTTTTCCGTTTTGCCAGGGCTTACATCTGGCGTCGCAGTAATCAGAGGACATTTTAATTGGTGCTGCGGTACGAGTTTTGTCTGTTGATTGTGAAGCACGAGCACCCTCGTTCTGCTGTTCCCGCCAGCTGTGTGTTCCTTCAGGAAAGCCTTTGGACCCCCCCACCCCCCACAGGGGGGGCTGAGAGGCTAATCCCTGTTGGAGGCAGGAGGAAGCAAACCCATTGCTGGGAGGAAAATCTCAGCAAAGCAAACAGGTCATTGCAGGGACAGTGTGCAGCACACTTCTTTTTTTTTTTTTTAAATGTTTTATTGATTTTTTACAGAGAGGAATGGAGACAGAAAGTCAGAAACATCGATGAGAGAGAGACATCGATCAGCTGCCTCCTGCACGCCCCACAGTGGCCTGCAACTAAGGTACATATCCCTGACCGGAATCGAACCTGGGACCTTCCAGTCTGCAAGCCAACGCTCTATCCACTGAGCCAAACCGATCTCGGCAAGCGGTGCACTTCTGAAGCAGTGGAAGATCACCAGGGGCTCCCAAAGTATGGTGCCTACATTACCTTATTTTTGCACAACGTTTAGACAGGAGGAGGGAAGGCCACATGGGAAGGAGTGTGGCAGTGAAACTGATTCACCCATCAGAGTAAAATGTATTGCTTTGGCAGCCACTCTGGTTTCATAAAGGCCAAGTGGTAGATTGGTTGCTGATTTAACAGTCCATACAAGTTCCTTGCTTAAAAATCAAGAGATCAGTCTGAATTCGCATAATCCCCTGAACCGTCTAATTATGCCATTAATGAAAACAGTTTAAACTGAGTTTCCATTAATATCGTCAAGGTGAACACAATCACAAGCGTTAGAACTCTAACATAAATTATTGGGTGCCATTCACCTTAGTTAAATGCAACAAGTTAAAACGATTGAGTCTTCTGGTTATTTATAACCAGGAGACTCTTTCTTGCCCTCGCTGGCAAGCTGCCATGTTATGAGCTGCCACTGGAGAGGGCCACGAGGCAAGGAGCCAAGGGTACCCTCCTTCCAACAGCCACCGAGAAACTGAGGCCCTCAGCCCAACAGCACGTAAGGAGCTGGATGCTGCCCACAACCACGTGAGCTGGCAGGCAGCTCCTTCCCCAGGCGAGCTTCAGATGAAACAACAGCCCCGGCTGATACCCTTGAACTTTCCCAACCCAGATGCTAGAAGCTTTCAAGATGATCCCAGCCTCAACCAACTCCTGACAACAGTCTCATCGAAGACCCCACCCCAGAATGCCCAGCCAAGCAAGCAGCTTCCTACTTCCTGGTCCACGGAAACCATGAGAAACAACCAAAGCTCATCGCTAGTTTAAGCTGCTAAATTTCAAGGTGACTCCTTAGGCAACATGCAGTAACCAGCTCAGGGCCTGGGAATCATGGAGAAACTGCTTAAGAAAAGTCCAAGGGATTCCTGTAATCACCGTCAGATTTCTCTGAAGAGAGGAGGAGTGGCCAGTAAAAGGTTCTGCGGCCACAGGAGCGAGTGTCACTCTGCTCCTAAGAGACTGCTGGTCCCCCCTCACGGTGCTTAAAGGAGCCAGGCGGACTCCTGCAGGAAGAGCGCCACAGACATTCCTCTGCTCGGCAGGCGCGGTTCCAGACCGCCGCACACAAAGTGAGTCAGAAGCTCTTTGGCGGTCGAGGGTCCTGTCTTCAATTTGTAAAAAATGCCACATCTGTGAAGTGCCATCACGCAAAGCACAATAAAACGAGGCCCGCCTGACTGCTACTGTTACGCGGTGTGTGTGTGACGGCATCTGGGAGGGAGAGTGATAGTAACAATTTGCTCCCATTTGCCAAGATCAGAGCAGAGCCTCTGAGAGCTAACATCCGGCAGTCGTCTCCGTCACTTCCACTCACAGCCAAGGGTCAGGCTCCTTTAAAAAAAAAAGTATATATGTGTGGGTGTGTGTGCATATATATATATATATATATATATATATATATATTTGATTTTTTTACAGAGAGGAAGGGAGAAGGATAGAGGTTATAAACATCGATGAGAGAGACATCGATCAGCTGCCTCCTGCACGCCCCCTACAGGGCATGTGCCCGCAACCAAGATACTGTACATGCCCTCGACCGGAATCGAACCTGGGACCTTTCAGTCCCCAGGCTTACGCTCTATCCACTGAGCCAAACCATTTGGGCAGGTCAGGCTCCTTAGTGGCCTTTACTGTTCCGGGGAGACTGGAAAGTGAAGGAAAGCACTCAGACAGCCAGCAAGCAGCAAATGTCAACACGCCAGAGGCAATCCCGGATCTTTCTGTCAAACAGGGATTCTGTCCATGAGACCCCCATTTCTTTTGGGTCTAGCTAGTCTTGTGGTCCAGCCAGCTACTTTTAATTTCATTGTTTTACACCAGTGGTTAAAGATTTCCCTTCCGGAAGATATAGAAAATAACCCATTGGTGGCCGTGGTTTCATGATTCAGAGCACCGGCCTCTAAGAACACAGACTTCCTGAGTGCGTATCCTGGCTTTCTGCATGCTCTTGGGTGAGCTATTCAGCTTCTCTGTCTCAGTATTGTCCGTGTGTTAAAGGGAAGAACAATGATGTTAATAATAGGATCTGCCTAACAGAGTGGACAAGATTGAGCTCCTTGCAATAAAGCATGAGGACAATGCTCACAACGGTAAACGCTCACTAAATCTGATAATAGTTATTACCCAGCCACGTAGCTTTCAGCTGAGAACACTCTTTCTCCGCTGCGAAGGGTAACTTCAGCCAGAAATGTTGGGAGCATGTGCACTGGGCTGCAAGGCATCCGCTTGACAGGGAAGGACATCGCAAACCTCACACCAACTTGGAAAAACAACTCACAGGTCACGCCCAGTTGTAAGTGGCCGAGCAGCGAGGTCTTTATTGGCAAAAGCCTGCACGTGTGCACGTATTTGTGCGCAAAATCCAAAACGTAAAGTAGCGAGATGTTGGATGAGCCACACGTGAAATTCCGTGTTGAGAGTCCTTATTCGTGTAACCTGTCCACACTATATGTAGACACGGCCTTGTATATTCACGAACCAAGAAGTGAAACCTAGAAATAGCTCAGTGAGCAGTGAGGGGCTGGCCAGTATGGCGGTGGCCAGTGTCATGGCCGGCCCATTCCTGCCGCAGGTGAAGACAGTAAGGAGGGAGCATGCAATGTGCTCCAAATGGAAGGAGCCAAATCGGCTTTTCAGCCAGTGTCACTAGTTTGTGTCACCCCTGCCCTGTCAGCGCCCAGCGGACTCTGGAAGGAAGCGCACCCACGGGTCAGCGGTGCTCACGTTAGAGGTGGATCAGCGCTGTGTCTTCTACTTACCCCCCTGCAGCCTCCACCCCACCTGCAGCGGGTGCCCGGCAGCCCCCACCTCCCTGCAGCAGGTGCTCAGTGACCCAGGACCCCCCTGCAGCGGGTGCCCAGTGGCCTCCACCCACACCCGCTGTCTGCGGAGCAATCCCATTGGAAACAAGGGAACTGCCAACCGCTTGTGAGGGCTGGTGCCTCGGTCCTGGGCGCCGGCTGTCAGGAGCCCACGGGGACATTACCTGCCGGACCCTGTGTCCTCTCCGAGGCGCTAGGGGCTGGGAGCCGCTCCTTCCCTCCTGGCGCCCCCACTGCGCCTCGCATCCCGCAGCTGAGCGCCCACAGGGCACCCCCCTGACTGCCAGCGGGAGCTGGGACGGAGGGGTTCCAGCCCGGGGCTCCCGCAGCCACATTTCACTTCAGGAGGCACCGCCCGGTGGCCAGCTGCCTGTGCCGGCTGCGGCCGCACCACAGGGGCCCGCCCCTTCCGGGGAGAAAGGGCGATGATTGGCAGCGAGGCAGCCCCTCCGAGGGAAGAAACTGGGCACACCTGAGCCTGTGGTGGCCGGCTGGGCCCTCTCCCTCTCCCTCTCCGTCTTCCTCTCCCTCTGCATCTCCCTCTCCCTCTCCCTCTCCCTCTCCCATCTCCATCTGCAGCTGATGCGCAGCTCGGGCCTCCGGGCCCCCAGGCCTGGGCCCAGGACTTGGGGGAGGCTGGCAACTGGTGGGAAGGGCGTCGCCTGGCTGGTGTGGGATTGTGGCGGCCCCAGGCCCCCTGCACTGCGACCACCTGGGGCTGGGCAGGCCTCCCCAGGCCCCACCTTCCCTGCCAAGGACGGGGCTGGACCTGGGCCTCCTCACCTCCCTGATGGATGTGTGTGTGGAGGACACTCATGCACAGGCAGGCACATACACCCTTACACATGCTCACATCCATGCAAGCCCGCCCCTGAGCAGACCTGCCGCAGGTGGTCCTCCCCAGCCGCCTGGCAGTGCCCGCCCCGGCACCCTCTAATGGAAACCCGACCCCCCATGTCCTGAAACTCCCCCAGGACCGAAAGAGCCTCTCAGTCACGCTGCCTTTTCCACATCGTTTTCCCCAGGAAAGCGGGCAGGAGGCACTGGCTTCCCTCAGGCAGCCACCGAGCCAGAAACCTAGTGTCACCCCAGAACCTGCCCTTCCTTCTGCTGCTTCACAATCTGGGGCAACTCCACGAATAAGAAGTAGTTGTGTGTGTGTGTGTGTGTGTGTGTGTGTGTGTGTGTGGCGGGGAGGGGAAGGAGGGGGAGAGAAAACCAGTAAAAGGTAACTGCAAAATACTTAAAATTTTTATTCCAGTGTCTCTCCTAGAAGGGGGTCGGGAACAATTGAGAACTCGGGGTGCTGGTGATGAGGGACGTGGGGAAGTTGTAAACACCCTTTCTGATGGGGGGAGGAGTTTGAGAGCAAAGACCCCAGAGCCGTGGGCTCACGTGGCTTGGTTCAGGCCCCGGCAGGGACCCTGTGGGGCTACAGCGACCCCGTCCTGCCACGTCAGGCCCACGAGGGCTGAGCAGTAACTGGAGCAAAGGGGAGTGTTTCATTGCGTTGTCTGATTGTTGTCTTAAAGAGAAACATTTCTCAATATGTATACTACCATCTTAGTAAAGATGCAGGGGGATGCCAACTTGAATGAGGCAGCAACCATAGTGGATGATAGAATCAGACTCTCGGAGGATCTTGGCAAGCTCAAGTCCAGGGACAAAGGAGGGGAGGTAAAATTAATCTGAGCCAAGGCACAATTCTCACGGAGGCCCCAATACCCCTTGCACCAGGTCAGACGGGGAGACACGGGTTAGTAGGAGCCCACACTCGGAACCATGTTCTCCACTTGGCGTCCGTGGAAGCTTGCTAATTGCTGGGTGTGTTTAAGGTTTCCCGCCGAGAAAAACATGCAGAGGGAGGGCAATGTTGCCTCCGTCATTGGATTGCTTCTAGCAAGACTTCAGACATTTCTAAGAATATGCACCCAGGAAGCAGATTTAGATAACATCTCCTCTTCATTAGGTTAGCTCTCAGACTGAAAAAAAAAAAAAGTCTTTAAAGGATGTCTGCACAAAAGTAGCCAGCGAAAGAAAGATAACAGCCAAATAAACCCAAGGAAAATGGCAGATAAGCTTTTCTGCTCTGACCACACTCTCCATCCGCCACGTGATGAGCTGATGGTATCCGTAAACCCACAAGCAATAGTCCCTCCAGGCCGACAATTACCAAGACCATTTAAACATGGATTTACGTCTGCTGCCATTAGTGATAAAATTCACCTAGCTGGCTAGCATAGTGGGGCTTGAGATATTACCTAGTAATGAACAAAGTCCTGTGGTTAGCAAGGCATTTAGAAGCTAAGCATCGGAACAGGAAGTCAAGCTCCAGAGGTTTCTCAGAGATGCTTAGAGCCGTGTGTGGAATAAACCCAGTTCTAAACAAATCTCACAAAACCTACTGACAATTACTTAGGATCTTCTTCTGAAGTTTCTCCCTTTACCATTAAGGACAAAAGCCACAGGTCTCTGGTTCTTTCTGCAATAGTAAAAAAAAAAAATTATATATATATATATATGTGTGTGTGTGTGTGTGTGTGTGTGTGTGTGGTTGGAATAATTGTAACACAAAGAGGCATTCCTTTTCAGCAAATGTTTTTGGGAAGTTACATAGAAAACATTGCTGTAGATGCGAAAAAAAAAATATTAGGAAAGATTACTCAGTATTGGTCATGCATTTGGGTGAAAGTACAAATTTTGCAATAAGTCTCAGCTTACAATACTGCGTAATACAGTAATACAGGAACAGTTACATTCCTGAAGAACTGCTGTTTTTTGTTTTGTGAGTCATTAAAAAATCACACTGAAAAATCCTAAAACACTAAAGAGTATCCCAAAGATAAATGCTTTCATAAATAGAAAACAATATGTTTATGGGAAAACTGTTTTTTGCAATATAACCACTGCATTCAAAAGAATAAAAGGTAGTTTTACAAAGAAATAAAAGGAAGGATTTCAGGAAACCTTGACAGGATATTCATCCCTGTGGTGTTAATCCAATATTTCACAAATGCAGCAAAGAAGCTGATGCTGGAAATGCACACTGTACTACTTGATGTCACTGATGTGGATAGTTTTTTTTAAAAAAATCTTTAAACAGCAGAACTGTATAAGATTGTAATGGGATGGAGGGTCTGTGGCATTGCATCATAACCAATTTTCTTCTCCTACCCAATATGGCTTCCTTCTTTTCTCTTCCCTTCCCTTCCCTTCCCTTCCCTTCCCTTCCCTTCCCTTCAATTCCTTTCCTTACCCTTCCCTTCCCTTCCCTACCCTACCCTAGACATTGTTCTAAAGAACTCTCCCTAATGTAACACCTGTGTGCTGGCCTCCACTGCACAACTGGCTTCCCTGGAAACACAATTTGCAACAATGGCTGGAGCGGACCAAGAAAACAGATGCTCAGATGGGGTTCCGAAGCTGCCAGCCCCCCACCAGCTAGCAGTGAGGATGCTGATCAGCAGCAGGAGGAGGTCTATGTTGCATGGGACAGAGAAGGAAGGGGTGACCTGCTGGTGATCCCCTGGGTTCCCGCTGGCCATTCCCTGAACACACACACCAGCCATGCCTGGAGGGGCCTGGAGGGGCCTGGAGGGGCCAGCGCTCAGAGACCGCAGGAATGAAGACCTGGGTCATGCCAATAAGTAAGCCATTTACCCAGGACCTTAGTCAGCGAACTGCGGCTCACGAGCCACATGCGGCTCTTTGGCCCCTTGAGTGTGGCTCTTCCACAAAATACCACGGCCTGAGTGAGTCTATTTTGAATAAGTGGCGTTAGAAGAAGTTTAAGTTTAAAAAATGTGGCTCTCAAAAGAAATTTCAGTCGTTGTACTGTTGCTATTTGGCTCTGTTGACTAATGAGTTTGCTGATTACTGTCCCAGTAGATCATGAATATCAATTGTGGCCTCCGTGCTTACCGCTGGTGGTGTAACTTATCCTACTAACCTTCTTTCCCCCTCCCCGGGAAAAGAGGTACCGCGGGATCTGGGAGGAGCTGTTCCCAGAATTTCCCTGGAGAAGGGGGTCTGAGTCATAGAAATGGCGAACACAGTGGAAGCTGTGATGTGCCACTCCGACCCCTTTAAGACTGAAGGACTTACTCCTCCCGCTATGGAGGGAGCTATTGGAAGACATTCCTCAGTCATTACCATTGGCTGGAAAGTTCTACCTTGTACCAAGTCATGCCTCCTTCCTCAGAGCAGCTCAGACCTGCTAACTGTTCAGTGCATCCTATCACCCTCATGCGACCTCAGGAGAGCATTCAAAGGCCATCACAGCTTCCCGGTCCATCAAGGCCTGGCCTAGCCTTTGTAGGGACACTACCATAGCCCCATTTCTTCCTCTGTCCGGTACCAGCTGCTTCCTTATCTTCCTTCCCACAGTGTTGATTCTAACACAGCCCCCAGTAAAAGTTCCTCTACACCAATCCCCAGCCTGGAGACTCCTTCCTGAAAACCCCTCCTTTTACATGAACATCACTGGCACACCTGATAAAATGTGAGTATGAACTCTCGATTAGATACTAGGATTTTATCAGTGTTCCTTTTCCTGATTTCCCACCAATCATTGTGTTAATATAAGAGAGTATACTTGTTTTTAGGAAACACACACTGAAGTGAATAGGAATAAAGGCACAACTTAATCTGGTATGATTTAGGAAAAAAATGTACATGGACAGGGGGAGGATCGGAGAGAGAAAGAAGAAAATAGGGCAACATGTAAACCATGGGTAAATATGGGTGAAAGGCATGGGAGAATTATTTATGTTTTTCTTGAAACTTGTAAGTTTGAATCAAAATAAGAAATTACAAAAATAAAACTATCAGACTTCATCCCATTTTCAGTGATTCTGACTCAGTTACTAAGGTACCTGCATCAGTGTTTTTCTTTTCAACGCCCCGGATTTCACAACCATTGGTATTATGGGAGAGGCCAACATTAAACAAGTAATTTGAATATAGTGTGACGAGTGTTATGAGAGAGGAAATACCAAGTTCTAAGAGAAAGCACACGAAGAGGATCCACCCTAGTTAACTGGGTCAGAGAGGTGATCCTTGGGAAAGTGACAGTTCAGTTGACATCTGAAGGAGCACTTAGACCAAGGAGTCTTGATGGGAGAGACAAGGGGAGTGTTCCAAGCGAGAAGACATGGTGGGGAAGTCCCAAAGGAAGCAGGAGTGAGTTACAGTCATGGAATTAAAAGGCGTTTATGGTCACTGGGTGACTGGTGACCTGAGTGCAGATAACAAGGGGAAACGTGGCATGAGACAAGTCTGAAGACGTAAGCAGGACACATATTGAAACTTATCTGGAAGGCAATGGAAAGCCACCGAATGCTTTTATACAAGGGAGTGACTTGACCAGGTTTATACTTTTGAAACATCACTCTGGCTACTCAAGTGTGAGAGTGGATTGGAGAGACACAAGAAGAGGAATAGGAAGACCAGTTAGAAAAGGTTCTAGCAATAGGAAGATGACTCGGACCAGAGATGTCAAAATGAGAAGGGTGAGATGTAGAGGGAAGCCATGATATTTAGGATGTAGAATCAGTAATATTTGCTATGGATCAGCTGTGGAAGATGTTGAGGAGGAAGGAAGGGTGACCTTCAGATGCTGGGTTGGATAACCAGATGAGGCAGGGGACATCTACGCTCCATAGAAGCAGGAAGTTTGTCTGAACTGGATACTTATATTCCCAATGCTTAGCCCTAATCTGTAGGTGTTCAATAAATATTTGTGGAGTAAATGAATGAGTAACCTTGAAGATGAGTTCACTTTTGAATATGGAGAATTTTGAGTGCCTTTGAGTCTTCTTTTGAGAGTCCACACTAAGAAAGTGTAACCTTTCATTCAATTAGGAAAGTAACCAATGGAAAGATAATATCTGTGTCCTAATTTTGAGACCATATTCTCCCTAGTATTTAAGCCTAAAGTCCCTCTGAGACCTTGTGTAATCAATGTCTCCTCACTTTCGACCTAATTTGATTTTAAAATGACACAGTGACTGAGTACTGACCTTAACTAATAGGGAAATTGCCTAGCTTTTGTGGTCATCCAAATTTCTTTATCCTAGCAATTATATGACTGTAATACATATAATTGTTTTTCTTTTTTTTTTGGTCATTTTTTGAACTTGAGTTTAACATGTCATATGTATGTCACATTAAGGTATTCTGGTAAAAGTTAACTCTAAAAGCATGGCATTTAAAAGTGGACAAGAAGGACTAGCTAGTAAGTGGGCAGTGGGGGTGGTAAGAAGAGGGAAATTCAAGGATTTTTACTGCCATCCAGTGGTGGTGCTCTCAGACAAACAGGGTACAATGCCCACAGTTAATCTCTGCTTTCCACAGCAAAGTCCCAAATGCCATTCACTCAAGGTTAGGGATTAACCTGCAATGCTAGCTTGCCATGAAAATGGTATTATGTTTTCCCAATTTTAAAACAGTACCTTGAGCCGAGACTGGTTTGGTTCAGTGGATAGAGCGTCAGCTTGCGGACTGAAAGGTCCCAGGTTCGATTCCAGTCGGGGGCATGTACCTTGCTTGCGGGCACATCTCCACTGTGGGGCGTGCAGGAGGTGGCTGATTGATATCTCTCTCTCATTGATGTTTCTGACTTTCTATCTCTCTCCCTTCCTCTCTGTAAAGAATCAATAAAATATATTTAAAAACAAAACAAAAAACAGTACCTTGAATGGGCCCTTTTGTGGTCCTGAAGAAGATCAGAGACTTCCATAGCAACCAGTTTACTTTAAGAATGAATGTACTCAATGAGGGAAGAACCTGGCTCAGTAAAGCCCTGGTCTTGATGACCCAAAAAACTCCTGCCCTGTCTCCCTACCACTCTCCCCCCCACCCCGCCATATACACCCCTTCATGGAGAATGAGCTTCACTCTCCATGGTTCACCTTTGGGTGCCTACTAGACATTTCCAAGTTCTGATTTCTCTGTGCTCTCATAAATGTGAGTTCCACACTGACTATTGAGAGCCCATGGGCATAGGAAAGGGAATTGGCCAAAGCCCAATTCATTGAGTTTAATTAAGCAAGAGCCTTTGCCAAGCCACTGGAGAAGAGAAGGAGAGAGAGAGAGAGGAGAGAGAGAGGGAGGGAGGAGAGAGAGAGAAAGAGAGAGAGAGATTGTTATCACAAGATTTAGAAAAAAAAAAAGAAAGAATTGGCCAAACATAGTATATACGTTTTATATAAAGTACTTTTTGGACTTGAACACCATCCAGCTTACATGAAACTCATAAAAGTGTTAATATTTCCTACTTTTAAAACATGCATATAATGTCCTCTGTGCACTAATAATGTGGCCTGTTAACCACGGTTTGCCCTTTCTGTGCTGTGAATTCAAGCCCACCCACCAGCTTGTCCAGAGTCAGAATCTCTGGCAGTGATGTCATCCCTCGCCACTAAAAATAAACGCCGCCCAGCTCTCTCTGTCCTTCCCCCGCAGGTCTGTCGTCCGCGGCAGAGGTGCTGATGGATGGGGTTCAGGAGACCACAGGGTTTTGCTCGTGGCCACTGGCTGGAGCTCCTGGCTTCCAGGGACTGGCCCCGACCAAAAACAACACCGCCCGAGAATGCTGCGCAAGCTGCGCTTACATAATTCCTGAGGGTGCGAAGGCCAAAATATGCCGCTGGCATCCCATAAAAGATACATATTGTATTTACTGGCAGATAAGACACGCCAGTTTTAACAGGGAAAGCTGGGAACCTGGGGGAGGAGGGAAATGCGAAGGAAAAAAATTGAAATCGTTTTCATCTTGCTTGTTTTAAAGAGATTTTTTAAAAGTAGTTCTGTAGTCGCAGTAAACTATATACAGGAGTCCAGATGAAAAAAAATAATTGGTTATGGCTAGGAGACAATATTCTACTAAGTTTTAATGATATAAAAGAATATAGTTAAAAGGGAATATATTAGTATTAGGTACTGAGTAAGTTACCGAACAAAAATTTACTGGTTCATGAAATCCCATACATAGGGAGCACTATAGAAATAGCTTTCAGTATGCTCTCCCATCAGATCCTGGAAACCAAATGTAAATCAAAACATGAAATAAATGTCAGTATTTTTATAAAAACGAATACAAATAACTAGTAGGACAAAATACATAAGGACGATTTTCTAGACAGTAGCCAACGGAATCAGTACAAACTTGGCACAAAACATACAGCAAGAAACTACACATGAAAGAATCCTGATTTCACACTCCTACATAAAGATTTCACTGAATAGTAGTGTACAGGAAAAAAAAACCTGCATACTAATAAATGCATTCTTACGTAAAGAACTTGACCTTAAGATTATAGCGATGTCTCCACGGGCTCAGAGAGAAACATCCACTGCGCTTGGATGTTTGGTGTTGCTGTGCGCTGCCTCGAGGTGGTCTCATTACGGCTATTGCCTCCTTGTTTTCTACTCCCCCGTCCCTTACCCCCTCTCACATGGTCAGGCCTTCCGCCTTTAACAGGGATACAGTGGGGCTGGGTAGGGAAGATGCATGCTGCCAGAGCAAATAATACAGCTCTGTGCTTCCTAGATGCTTGGGCACTGTGTTCGTCTGTCTTATGCCTTTAAGCTGAATGTTTCCTGGACCAGTGGTCAGCAAACTCATTAGTCCACAGAGCCAAATCTCAACAGTACGACGACTGAAATTTCTTTTGAGAGCCACATTTTTTAAACTTAAACTTCTTCTAATGCCCCTTCTTCAGAATAGACTCACCCAGGCTGTGGTATTTTGTGGAAGAGCCACACTCAAGGGGCCAAAGAGCCGCATGTGGTTCGCGAGCCGCGGTTTGCCAACCATGGTCCTAGACCAGTGGTTCTCAACCTTTCTAATGCCGCGACCATTTAATACAGTTCCTCGTGTTGTGGTGAATCATAATGTAAATATCTGTGTTTTCTGATGGTCTTAGGCGACCCTGCTAGTGGTTCTCAACCTGTGGGTCACTGCTGTAGAGCCTAAGACCATCAGAAAACAGGTCTCAACCCACAGGTTGAGAACCGCTATCCTAGACCAACCCCTCAGGAGATACAATATACTCATGGTTTTTTTTGTTGTTCTTTTTTTAAATATATTTTATTGATCTTTCACAGAGAGGAAGGGAGAGGGATAGAAAGTCAGAAACATTGATGAGAGAGAGACATCGATCAGCCGCCTCCTGCACACCCCACACTGGAGATGTGCCCGCAAGCAAGGTACATGCCCCCGACCGGAATCGAACCCGGGACCTTTCAGTCCGCAGGCCGACGCTCTATCCACTGAGCCAAACCGGTCTCGGCTATACTCATGGTTTTAATTCTTCAGCAAGGTATGCCCTTGGAGTTCGAGGCTGTTTCAGAGAAGCCAAGTTACAATAACCAGTAAGTGGCCAACTCAGTTGCCTGCTTGAAGGGGAACATCATGACAGATTTTAATGTCTTCACTAACGGGAATTCTGTATGATCTTAGGTGACCTTTGCGTGTTCCTCCCAAACAGAGGCCCGCTAGGGCATGTTTCAGACAGAGGTCTATTCTGTTTCTCTTTGGCTTTTCCAAAGGAATCTATTTGGGCAGCCCAGGCGGCAAGGAGGCCGGCGGCTGAAAGAAGGTGCCGGGCCTCTTGGTGGTGAAGTGTGGCTGGTGCAGCGGGAACTTGATCTTGGAGCCGTGAAACGGCTCAGCCGCCAGTGGGTGGCACTTGCTGGCCACAATCTCCTCCACCTTCAGGATGTGGACTGAGTGGGCGTGGCGGGGTGCCAGGCCCCCATGTCTCCGTAGCTCCGGGTGGTCAGGTCCTGGCACTGCCGGTACATGTTGCGGGCGCCACCGTGGGAGCCGTAGCGCAGCCAGATGCCAACGTTCTTCATTCCAGGGGACACCGCTCCAGCACCTGCCCACAGCAGACCATTTCCCCTGAAGATTTCTTCATCTTCTTTGGTGGTGAGACACGAAGTACTGGAAGCGGGACTTGGCAACAACGTGGTTAGGTGCCAAGGCGGGCACATGGCAGAGGGGCAGCTGAGACTCTCGGAGGTGGGCAGGCAGCGCCCAAGGCCGCTCCGAAAAGCTAGAGGTTTGTTCTTGTCAACAACAAAACCAAAACACATTTCTCTCTGGCTGCCACGTACTTAGATAAATTCGACATTTATAGTCAGACTAGGTCTCCTCAGCGAATCAGGAATGGGAAGAAGCGTTTTTCAGCAGGTGAAAGGCACACGTGAAAACTTACGTGTGCATCTTACCAAACAGGCCAGCAATAAAAGGGGTTTTCTTAACCATCAAGATGCCTGCTATCGCCGCACTACAATCCATTATTGCACCGGAGGTCTCAATCGTCCGGGAGACAAGAAACGTAAAGCTATGCAGACTGAACGGAAGAAACAAAACTGTCATGATCGGAAGACACGATAAAACCCCAGGGCCATCAGAGGATAAACTGCTCAAGTTCAGAAGACAGTTTGGCATGGCTCTGATCAATCTATAAAAGTCACATTGGAAACAGACTATTCAAAACAAACTTTTCACTGCAATGGACCTGTGACAACAGAAATGGTGAACATTTTGGACATTTATCTGTTTGGCAAGGAGCAATGATTTAGCTGGATCATTGCTAAACCAAACAAAGGTTGGCACTCAGATATCCAAGCTCTAGAACTACCATGATTTTACAATGGAGCAGATCGCAGCCCTTCCATGCGAATGACCGTACGTTGAGATTACAATGTTAAGTGCTGTGGAGACACGTGTACAGTACCCACTTGTTCACTTGTTCTTGAGACGTTCCCTAGGGATTTAGTATTTCGAGGAGACAAGGCAGAGTAAGTTCCCACTTCTCTCCACCCGCTGCGCTTCTGTGCTTTCCTCCGTAGGCAGCCTACTTTGGCTGTTGGGTGTATTTTGCCTTGGTAGCAAGGCTGATGTGATGGATCCAACTCTACAAAATGGCACTGTTTGTTCAAGGCAGCAGTTCTCAACCTGTGGGTCTCGACCCCTTTGGGGGTCGAACGAGCCTTTCACAGGGGTCGCCTAAGACTATTGGAAAACACCTATTTCCCATGGTCTTAGGAACCAACAGACTGCTCCTTGGTGTAGCAAAGTGTAGCAATGTAGTTTAGTGTTGTCATGTGAAGACTGTTACCTATGCTACACCACAATTCAAGACAAAATTCCATTTATTTGTCATTAGAAATAAATATTTCACAATATGTAATTACATATTGTTTTTGTGATTAATCACTATGCTCTAATTATGTTCAATTTGTAACAATGAAAATACATCCTGCCTATCAGATATTTACATTACAGTTCATGACAGCAGCAAAATTACAGTGATGAAGTAGCAACGGAAATAATTTTATGGTTGGGGATCACCACCACGAGGAGCTGTCTTAAAGGGTCGCGGCATTAGGAAGGTTGAGAACCACTGGTTCAAGGGGAAACCATCCGTGTGCAGGTCTATGGGGGTGCTCTCAGCAACACCTGTGACGGATCTGTGCATGGAAAACTTTCTCTGTCTCTGCCTCCTCCCCCCGCCCTTTCCTCTTGCTAAAACCAATTTTAAAAAATCAGGCTGGGAAAGAGAAGACAATTTGAGAAAAGGAAATCAAATAATTAGACAATTTTTGACACAGCAGGGACCTTAAGAGTTCACTTTACTGCTGACAAAACGGTGACTAGAGATAGAGACTTTTTTGAGGTCTTACGTAAAGTGCGCCATGAAGAGCCAGAAGCTAGGACCCAGGTGGTGGTTCTGAGATGCCAAAGGCCAGTGCTCTTCAGGTAGGACCAGATGCACATTCTGTGACAAAAAGGAAGGGACAGGTGAAGTGGCTGTGTTGCTTTCTTTTTTTTTCCTGATAGAATTGAAGACCCATACAATTCTAATTATTTCCTCTGTTCTCTGGGGCTTCTACCCTACCCCCAACTCCCACTCCATTCCCCAGCCAGGACTGACTAGTTCCTTCTTCTTTCCCCAACACTGAGTTCTAGCTTCCCCCGGGCGACTTACCTCGCTCAGTATGATCAGCTGGGCTCACCCGGTCTCCTGAGCTCGGTGGGCGTCAAACACTGGGAGTTCTTCGTCTCCATGGTCCCAGCATCAAGCACAATGCCTGGTACAGGTAAGTTCACACCGGAGAGCTCACAGCTAGAACCTCTCCATCACCTCGGGACATTCTCTCGAACCAGTGCTGATCTAGAGCTGTCGTGAAGAGAAGGCTGAGAGGCTCTGAGGACCAGGGAAGCAGTGATTTCTCCCAGGAGGGGGGTTCTGTCCCACCAGTGACGGCCATCCTGCTCTCACAAAGACCGGGGGAAGCTGGTTAGAGGCATCTCACATGCCCATGGTGACTACCCATGTTTTATCCTGAATTAGGGAGCTTGTCCCCTGAGCAGTGTCTCCTGTTTTGTCAGACAGTGATTTACTTTTCCTTATTCCACTTTTGCTCATAGTTGTGACTGGCTATCACTTTAATATTGAGCTATGACAGCCATCTCTATTTTCTTCTTACCACAGATTTGAGCAGTAAATCATAGGTGCTTTAATCTACACTAGAATCACAGTTTTCTTTAAAAAAAATATTTTTTAATTAATTTCAGAGAAAAGAAGAGAGCTAGAGAGATAGAAACATCATTGATGAGAGAGAATCATTGATTGGCTACCTCATACACATCCCCTACTGAGCCTGCAACTTGGGCATATGCCCTTGGCCGGAATTGAACTTGGGACCCTTTAGTTCACAGGCCGATGCTCTATCCACTGAGCCAAACTGGCTAGGGCAGTGGCCAACAAACTCATTAGTCAACAGAGCCAAATATCAACAGTACGATTGAAAGTTCTTTGAGAGCCTAATTTTTTATACTTAAACTTCTTCTAACGCCACTTCTTCAAAATAGACTTGCCCAGGCCATGGTATTATTGTGGAAGAGCCACACTCAAGGGGCCAAAGAGCCGCATGTGGCTCGCGAGCCGCAGTTTGCCGACCATGGGACTAGGGCATAGAATCATAGTCTTTTTATCACTGCAAGTTACTAGAATAATTCCTAAATTCATAGTTATGGTTTGTCCTTACAAGCAGGGACATATAGAATTGGCATGCTTAGTAACTTTTTTCTTGAACTGTTAACCCAAATAAAATGTTCATAAACCTCATTTCTTAAGCATAACAGATGTGTGATTTCTGCCAATATTGGGTCATTAAGATTTACCAGAAAAATTCAAGTACACTTTAGAGTAAGTCAGTTCTTTGTGTGTGGGACTACTACAGCTGAATTATAGTATTCTTTTGAACCTATAAATGTTTTTTTAGAAATATGAATGATGGAATTGTGCAAACTTTTGATATATTTAATTAGGGTTGGCTTGGTACCTCATGCTCCTCTCAGCTAACATGGCAGATATCAACTGTAACTTCAAATCGCATAGGCTTACAGCAGCTCGCCAGTGTTTTGGGAGCGATGTTTGATGATTATGACAAAAGAATAGAATGTTATTGGTTACTGCTACTTAACGTACAGAGACCTGTTCTGTGGAGGGCTGGAGAAAGAGACCTGACTCTCACTCAGGCAGCCAGGAAATACATGGATGAGCATAATGGGTTCTGCATGAGGAGTATAATGAATGACCGGAATGTGCTGTACTGTGTGTCTGTCTCTTCATGCCACAGAACCCCAAACCCCTGGAGGACAACTGGGCTTTAAAAGTAACTCCTAAAAGCAACGAAAAGAACCCCATGTGTGTTCTTACCATGTTTCCTCTGTGTGTGTCCTACTCTGTTCCTGGAAGGACACCAGTCACCCTGTGTTAGGCCCCGCTCCCCCCAATGACCGCATTTAACCACATTCACCTCTTTAAAGACCCTCTCTCCAAATATAGTCACCTACAAAGACTGTACAGTTAGGACATAAACACATGCATTTGGAGGAGACACAATCCAGCCCGCTAAGTATCTAACACATTTAACAGTTAGCCTGCCAACAACTCTACATTAACAGGGAACCGTCGCTAAAAACAAAGGTGGGAGGACACAACTTGTACACGTAAACTCGTTGACAATTACTCTCAGGTAGAATGTTTTTTTCTAAAAAAGTGGTGATTTATTTTTGCTTTAACATACAATGGTAAATATGCTGGGATCATCAAGTTTTCAAAAAGATTTCGCTGGGCAACTTCACACATTACAATTCTAGGCGAGTTCATCGGTGCTTCCATTTCAATGTACGAGAGGGATCCACCCGACACCTGCTAGCAGCTTGGCTAAGAATGGACATTAGAATCAGACAATACATGGCAAAGAGAAAGTACTTCTCTCCAAGTGAGTATCAACGTGTGGAAACACAATCACTGCCTGCTCCACAGGACAGACAAGCTGAATGTAAAAATGCTCCCAACTAGGAATCACATGACCCTGTGTCATAACACTTTCAAAACAGTTTCACAATATCTCACCAACAACTTGTGCACTTGAGATTTAAAAAAAGAAAAAATCTGAAGGAAAAGAAAACCAGTAGCCAAGGAACTGCACAACCAAAAAAATGAAAATTATATAAAATATTTCCACCGCTATTTAAATGCCAAATTTAATCAAGCAATAGTAAAAAAAAAAAAAACCACAAAAACAAAAAAAACAAAAAACACAAGACAACATAATAATACAACCTTCTGTTTAAAATAACAGCACTGCTCCGCCTCTTTTTTCCACTGAATTTTACATATGAACAGACTATATATACTGGGTTTTCAGAGAAATGTCCATTTGGTCTGTCGCACCGGGCAGGCTCACACCGAATCCTTTCACTGTCTTCTGAGGAGACACGATACCACGTTGCTCCCGTGTTTCCAACACGCTGGGTGAGGTGCAATGTCTCAAGTATAATACATTTCTCTCTTTCCTTTACACAGTGCAGAGTATATGGGCTTCGGGTATGCAGGTTTCTTTCACTCCAGGTCACTGTCCTTTTCTAGATTCAAGGCGGTGTTCACCGGGGTGCAGTAGTTGGGCTTGTCGGAAGGCACGTAGCCGGGCAGACACAGGCATTTGTAGGAGCCCTCCGTGTTGATGCACTTGGCGTTCTTGCAGAGAGACATCCGGTTGTTCAACTCGTCGCATTCGTTCACGTCTGCAATAAGCCAAACCACACGGGTGACAAGCTCCGGTGTGCTCTGTGAGGACACGGAAGCCACCACCCACCCGAGGCAGCGAGGCGAGTGGCCTGCACCTTCCCCCACCCTGAGACATTCCCATTCAGGACTGTTTCCATCCCACGAACGGTAAAATCACTTTCTAGATCTTCCAAAGGGAGATTACCAGGGGAATTCTAGAATTCCTTTCCCTGTTATTTCGCACAGCACGAACAATTTGTTAGCCTGACATTTTACAGTCAAACCTCCAGAAAGCTGGAAATACTATCCCACTTGTGAATTCTTTTCCACAGGTAGAGAACAGAGGGACGTGTCAAGCGGAACACAGTTAAGAGCAAACCAGGGAGCTGACTGAGTGGCCCCTCCTAAGGCTGGAGTTCTCAGGTTCCTTCCCACAGGAAAGAAGGGCTCTTATGCACTTGCAACACCTGCACTAACCCGGGTTCTCCATGTCCCAGACCCCCCACAGATGGAGACTAACGACAGGGAAAGGGACACTACAGGAGGGAGAAGAACTGCAAGAAACAGAAGAAACTGTAAGTGCAGGGCCTTTTAGGAGAGAGGCCAAAGGGCCCTGGAACACAGCCTGGAGTTCGTTCGAGTCACACGGAGCAGGACGAGTGTGAGTTACTGCGCTTTTAGAAGTAAGAGGGGAGGCAACGAGAGCATTTGAGGAGGAACTTTTCCCAAACCATTACCAGGGAAGTTGTGTTTTTTCAGTTGTCTGCATTCCCTTATGCTGGGTCAAGCATTCAGAGAAAACACTGCTGGCTGCACAATCAAAAGCTACATTTAAGAGGAAAAGTCAAGGAATGGCTCTGGGTGAGGAATTCTTACATGAGGCATCAATTCAATTTTTAAACATATACTAGAGGCCCCGTGCATGAAATCTGTGCACCGGGGTGGGTGGAGGTGCGTATCTCTCAGCCCAGCCTGCATCCTCTCCAATCTGGGACCTCCCTCTCACAATCCAGGACTACCAGTAGCTCCTAACTGTTCACCTGCCAGCCTGATTTCCTCTAACTGTCCTCCCCTGCTGGCCTGGTCACCCCCAACTGCCCTCCCCTTGCAGGCCTGATTCCTCCCAACTGCCCTCCTCTGTTGGCCTGATCGCCCACAAGTGCCCTCCCCTGATGGCCATCTTACGGCGGCCATCTTGTGTTACATGGGGGTGGCTATCTTGTGTCCACATGGGGGTGACAATCTTTGACCACATGGGGATGACCATCTTGTGTATTGGAGTGATGGTCAATTTGCATATCACTCTTCTATTAGATAGGATATTTTCATTGATTTCAGAGAGGGAGACAGAAACATCAACGAGAGAGAAACATCAACTGGCTGCTTCCTGCATGCCCCACACTGGGGATCTAGCTTACAACCCCAGGCATGTGTCCTGACTGGGAATTGAACTCTGACCTCCTTGTTCATAGGTCAACAATGCTCAACTACTGAGCATAACAGCCGGGCTCAACTCTCTTTTTTAAAAATTGTGGTGGAACATACAGGACAGAAATATGGCCATTTTAGCCATTGTTAGGTGGCTAGTCCAGCGGCAGTAAGTACATTCGTGTTGTTGTGCAACCATCACCACCTTCCATCTTTAAAACTCTTCTCATTTCCCTAAACGGAAACTCTGCAAATCTGTCCTCAATGTCCTTGAGGGCATGCGACCTGACACAGGGGATCCCAGGAAAAGAACGATTGCCCACAGGGCACCATTCTTACCGACACACGTCATCTTGGCCATGTCCAAGTGATAGCCATCGAAGCAGTCGCAGGTGTAGCCCTCCTGCACCCGCACGCAGCGGCCGTTCTCGCAGCCGTTGAGGATGCCGCACTCCTCGGCCTGGAGCTCCTCAAAGCTGTTTAAGAAGCCTGGAAGCGACAGGGCAGGCGCCGGGTTAGGAAGGTCCACGCTCTGAAACTGTTTCTAAACGCTGCGTGGCTCTGCGTACGGCTCACCGGAGAGACATGCTTCAGACACTTTAAAGTCAGCATGAACATGTAAGCGAATCCTGCATATCACCACAACACAACAGGAAGCATGGAATATACAAAACTTTGGATATTTTGTACAGATCAGCCCCACACCTTGGATTCTGGTGCTCCAGCAAGGATGATTTTTGGCTTTGCCCTTAATTATTTCAAGTTTTTAACCTAAAATTCCCATTTCCCTGAGCTCTCACCACCAGCAAAGGTCAGGACATCTCTCAGGGTGGAGCCAATGGTGAAGCTACCGGAGCTCAGGAGACATTTGCCTGAAAAACCCAGGAGAGCTGGAGGGGCGCTGCTTCTGCTTAGCGCTCCCTGGAGAGGGAGGGTCAGGCCCTGGCCCTGTGGGGTCTGTTTGTTTGCTCTGGCTGTGGAATGAGCCCCACAAAAGGGCTCTTGGGGATCAAAGGACAAAGGCAGTAAAAGGGACTCAAAACATCCTGATAAACGAGAAAAGAACATCGTGCCCGTGTCTAGTAAACCCCAAGTCCTTTTGTCCTGAAACAAAGCCGCTCTTGTTGAGTTCAGAGCGCTTTTAAAGGGACTCGGGGCTTCAGGGTAATAATACAAAACAATCTACCCAGGCAGCAAGAGTGCGTAGCTTTCTTTCTAGAGAAGAAAGCTGTAAATATAAAAGACTCCGGCGCACTGTGGGTGTGGCCCCTGCCCCCTCCCCACCTCCCGGACCTCACCAAGTAGTATTAGCTTTAAGAAAAATCAAAAGGAGGAGAAGGGTGTTGGGGGGCGGGTTTTGTGACAAAGGAAAAGGGATTAAGCAGCACAAACGGGTAGTTACAGAGAGGTAGAGGACAGCACAGGGAATACAGGCAATAATATCGTGATAACTAGGTATGGGGCCTGCGAGGTACTTGAAGCAGCAGGGGGGACCGCTCTGAAAGGCACATGATTTTCGAACCACTTTGCTGTACATCTGAAACTAATACAGAATAATACTGTAAACTGAAGCTGAAAAAAAAATGTAAGAAAAAAAAATCAAAATGTGGCCAAAACTCCTAGGCCTTTGAAGTATGTAATTCTCCAGTGGAACTGCAGGGGGCAGCAAAATATCACTGCTTATACAGGGCTCTAGGTCTAACTTGGTGACTTAAGGATTTTAGTAATCTATCCAGGACAGGTCCATTTTACAAAATCTTAAAGGAAAAAAAAATTACAGGTCATCAGGAATGCATCAGCAGATTCCCCCTAGCCAGTATGAGAAATGCTGTCTTCAGAAAATAAAGCCAAATTCCAGGTATTGCAGCAAAATCATGTTGACTTTAAAACGAGTCAAATCATTTTTTATTCTAGATATTAAAACGTGAAATTAAATTTGAAGCTCCTACACAGACATCCAGGAGACTCCCCAAAACACGCCCACAGGACTGTGAGACGGGGTCAGCTCAGTGCCGTCCCTGCTGCCCATTTTATAAATAAAGGTTTCACCGGCCACTGCCACTCCCTCTCCCGATGCACATCTGGCTGCTTGCATGAGACACAGCAGAGTGGAGTAGCTGCAATGGAGAGGTGGTGGCTGCTAGGAAAAAGCTGAGTTCTGCGCCAGGAGATTCCAGCTTTGTAGCTGTTGCTCTAACTAAAGGCACCACCCGCCATCAGTCATATTTAAGAAGAACTAGAAAGCAGGAGATGGCGAATTGTAAAGGTGCTAAGAATCCTCAGCCTCCCCTCTAGGTTACCATCTACCCAGCACCATCCTTGCTCCAGCAGGGGCCGTGAGCCCTGCTCCTGGCCTGAGACGGAGGAGCTCTTATTTCTTGTAACTTGTTCGAAATTTAAAGCCACTTTGTAGTCAAAGCTGGAGGTCCTGGATCTACATCCCAACTAGCAATGCTGCTAAAGAGGAAATGGATGTGCTACCAACTTGTTCCCCTTGGAAGGCTTGTACTGAATGAGAAAAGAGTCTTAAGGCAACATGAGCATTAAAAAAGAAGGTACATTGGCCAGAACATTTCAGCACTGTACTTCCTGAAATCTGAACTATGTTGCGATCCAGGCTACACACATCAGCTGTGGGGCTGTGTCAGAGGTGATCTGGTATTTTGGATTTATGGAGCCGGTAAGCTGGTTTTATTTCAACCTTAATATTTCTTCCTCCTTCCTTTTCCTTTCTGTCTCTGTTTAAGGTAAATGTTTATGGACCTATAATGTAAACACAGAGAAATCATAAGTGCACAGTCTTATAGCTGCCAGTGCATCTACGCATGTTTCATGAGGTTGTGCATGTCTGTGTGCTGTTGATTACAAGAAATCTCAGGTGTCAGAAGTCAGGACAGTGGTTGCCCTGGCAGGGAGTGGGCTAGGAAAGAGTACCAGGGCCTCTGGACACTGGAATGTTCTAGATCTGGATGGGAGTTACACAGATGTGTCAATGCTGTGTTCATGTAAATTCTTTATGGATTGATTGATTTTAGAGGGAGGGAGGGAGACAGAGAAAAAGAGAGACAGTACTTATGCATTCATTGGTGGATTCTTGTATGTGCCCTGACCAGGGATGGAACCTGCACCCTTGGCATATGGGGACGATGCTTTAATAAACTCAGTACCCAGCCAGCGCTGTTCATGTAAATTTTAAAGCGCCCTCATTCTACTGGATGAACAATATACTACATCCTTCAAAAAACTAAAAGAAGGGAAGAAAGAAAAGAGAAAGGGAGGGAGAGAGGGGGGAAAGGGAAGAGAGAAGGAAAAGGGAAGGAGAGGGAGAAGAGAACTCTTCAACTCAGAGTTGAAGTAGATCCAAGTGCAGTGACAAAGCATGTGTGGCCCCTCAGGGACGAGGTCATGGCGGGTTTGAGGGGCAGATGTCAGGGCCTGAAGAGAGGAAAAGCACCATTGTATTTTGTGAGTCAGCAGCCTCTCCATGCGCCCCCCTCCCCCTCCACCCCATCCTGAAACTCTGGTGCAGAGTGCTTCCCTGCCAGGAGGGCCCCTTGGGGGGAAGGGGCCCAGGCAGCTGGGATCAGCGCTTCCCTATCCCCATTCTTGAAGTGACGCAACCTATTCTCCACTAATATTTCATTTCGGACCGTCCGGTTCCGCAGACGTCGGGCACTTAGTCTGCACGTGAAAGCTCTGGTTTCCTCAATCAGTTCGGGGGGTTTCCTCCTCCAGGCCGCTGGCTGCACACGGTAAAGTGGTGACTTTCTCAGGGAGAGTAGGGCATCCACACCCCACCTCCCACAAGAAAACCCCACTCACAAGTGCAGGAAAAGCCAGCACACATCACAGCTTACTTAACACAGCCCAGTGCCCTGTAAAAACTAATTTCTAACCAGGAGAGCAATGTTTGTGACTGCCCACTCCAGATACTTCTAAGAGCAGTTCCCCTTTGTCGTTTCCTTGTGTGACAAAAGCTACAATTCCACCTCAGTGTTCAGGAAACCCTCGTGCTAGACCACCACTCACTAGCACACAATGATTGTAACGGAAATGTAATAAGGTAATTTGCTCCTCAGATGGTGATGGCAGCATCCCCACCAGTGAGACCAAGATCTGATCCAGCAGCTCTCACATTTGGGTTAGCCCAGGGACCAGGACACCCCAGTTTCTGGTTCGGAGGTCTAGCGCCGCCTGAGGACCTGCATTGCTAACGCGTTCCCAGGGCTCCATTTTGAAAGCCCTTGGCTAAGCTTGAACCACAATTTAGTGTAGAAGTAACCGGAACATCTGCTTACGGTCCTGGATGAAGTAGGGGTTGGCTTCCGGAGCATACTGTTCACTGAAGTCCACCAACGCGTCCCGGCCGTACGGCTGCCGGCGTCCTGTGACCGGGATGTTACACAGCTGGGCGTAGTCATCTAAGAAAGAGACGACAGGGGTGCCTTCAGTGTCTGCTCACCTGGATGCATCTACTGCCAGCTGAGGGCCTGGGGCTCTGCCAGGCCACTGGCCCCCGCAGGCCCATGTCCCATACACACCGCTGGGCCAGGAAGTGTCTCGATGTTCTTCATGAAAGCCCTGTCCATCCACATGCAGTGAGTGTCCACCCACATACACTGAGTGTCCATCCACATACACTGAGTGTCACCCACATACACTGTCATCCACATACAATGAGTGTCCATCCACATACACTGAGTGTCACCCACATACACTGTCATCCACATACACTGAGTGTCTATCCACATACACTGTGATCCACATACACTGAGTGTCTGCCCACATGCATTGAGTGTCCATCACATACACTGAGTGTCCATCCATATACACTGAGCATCCATCCACATACACTGTCATCCACATACACTGAGTGCATTGAGTGTCCATCCATATACACTGAGTGTCATCCACATACAATCAGTGTCCATCCACATACACTGTCATCCACATACACTGAGTGTCTATCCACATACACTGTGATCCACATACAATGAGTGTCCACCCACATACACTGAGTGTCCATCCACATACATTGAGCGTTCATTCACATACACTGTCATCCACATACACTGTCATCCACATACACTGAGTGTCCGCCCACGTGCATTGAGTGTCCATCCATATACACTGAGTGTCATCCACATACAATCAGTGTCCATCCACATACACTGAGTGTCATCCACATACAATGGGTATCCATCCACATACAATGAGTGTCCATCCACATACAGTGAGTATCCATCCACATACAATGAATGCTGCAGAAGGTAATTAAGAGTCTAACTTGAACTCTAAATAAAAAATAATAGCTGAGCAGTTGCTAGAATGTGTCCCAAGACACTAAGGAACTGAGAAAAAGGGCCACCTGAGAGTGATGCAGGCCTGTCGGGAGAATGGCTTGATCTGAGCCCATCAGGTAAACACTTGATATAGTGGTCATTCTTACGGACAGGTTTCACTCACGAGAGAGAGAAAATTTATCGCCGGTGATCCAGAAATTAGACTAGCAAGGAAAGATGCTATGATGTACCAATAAATTTAGTAGCTATTATTATAACTCGACACTCAGGACATGATCCTTATGGATAGTATTTCATTAATGATGTCACCATCATCATCACCATCATGTAGTAAATATAGCAGTAGTGATAACAGCTAACAGATGGATAATGCTTGCTCTATGCCAGCTACTCTTCTTAATACATATTAATTCACTAAACTGATTCATGAATTCACTCACCCCACCATAAGAAGAGGTACCATCATCCCCCCCATTTCACAGATGCGGAAACAGAAGCACAGGATGGGTAAGTGACAGTAATGTGTGGGATATCGCAGACTGGAACTCAGTAATGAAGCTTGGGCTGCCACTTACCCTGCCTCCCCACAATGGCCTCAGCTCATCTGTGACTCTTGCCTTTACTCCTGCACCGAAGACGGACTCCTCTATGCTTACTATTCCTGTGCCATAGTCCCACGCTGGGTCAGCCCTCTGGCTGCCTGACTTTTAAACCCTCCTGTAGCGTTCCTCACAGGACCCGCCCACCGCACAAGATCTGAGGTCCCCATTGGCTGGGGGGGCTGAGCTTTCAGTGCATCTCATGCTCCTGCCTGCAATTAGGAGCAGAGTTGAGCAGCAGGTGTAGCAATGACGGCTTCGGAGGGGATGTCTTCGTGTTCTGAACGCATGTTTTACAGAAACAGGCTTCCCGAGGGTTCACCTAGCAGACAGTGAGAATTCTGGGGCTCCCCAGACTCCAACAGCACTGCCCGAGCTGTGAGAGGCAGGCCCGCAGGCTCCAGGGCTGGCTGGGCACTCTGAGGGCGGTCGCAACAAGACAACAGCCACTTGCCTGAACCACAGGTGGGGAGAGCTGTCCTCTATTTTTTTTTTTTTTTTTTTTGCCTCTGTAACAAAATTAAACAAATACACTAAGGCAACAGTGTGGACGCTCAAGACTGTCTTTCATCCCTCCACTTAAAGGAGTCAAATGCGTGTATGTGTGTAGTGTGCAAGCATAAGTATAACACATACACACACACACATGCACACATAACTGTCTTCTATAATGGCACCAAGGAAGCGTAAGGCCAGAAAAGACGCCACCCCACTAGGTAGGGGAGGATTATGCTGCCCCTTCCTAAAATTCTCCTCCTGTAGAGCATGCCAGGAAAAACATACAGACCCAGACCGCCCACTATTTTTGCATGAAAGCATCTCATGAGAAATATTTATTTCATTAAGGTAAGAGCCGTTCCTGGAAGAAGATTCTTGACTCAACAAAATCCAACTTCAAATAAGAACACACATGGCCGTCAGTTCTGCTTCGCGTTTGAGAAAGAAGAATGAAGGATCTCCCCGCGAGAGCAAGATTGCGGAGATGTTTAAAAGTTTCAAGAGCTGAGGTCATTGTCTCTCAAGACTTTCTCCATACATTTGTTGGACATCTGAAAGGGAGACTAGTTCCATATTTTATATCCAAGCAACAGTTGTGATCAAGAATAGATATTACAAGTAAATTAATCCGTGTTCTCATTTTGTAAAACGAAATCCAGACACAGCTGAGCAAGCTCCTCTGACATGTGGCTCTCGGGGGAGCCCCGCTGAGACTCGAGGTCCTGGGGCTGTGGCCCAACAGAGCCAGAGCTGTCTGACCTTGGCCATGGCCTTGGCCAAGACCATGTCTCCTCCGCTAAGACATGAGCTGGTGGCCACCCTCCAGGCTGTCACCTTCTAGCAAAAGGAAGGGACCTAACGTGAGGGGAGGGACGAGAAGGAAGAGATTTCTGTTCTGGTGAAGTGCTGATGGGAATGCTGGTACTTGACTTGAAACTAAATAAAATTCTCTTTACAGGAGAAGATACTTTGGATTTTGAAAAGAGCTTACCCAAAAGCATCAAGAAAGGGAACTGTAAGCTGGGTTTGGGGACCCACAAGTGGCTCCTAGGAAAGACTTCTAGCCCAAAGGGGGGTGGTGAAGGGGGGCAGAGGAGAGATGGGGATGGGACCTCTGGGACTTGAGGCATCTTCTTCGCCCTCCCCTCCTCCCAGCCATGCATTTATCTTTCAAGATCCTGGAACTTGCTGTCCTTCGCTACTTTACTTTGTCTAATATACTAACATTCCAAACTTGAAGACAGTTTTGGTCAGTTATCAAAGCATGATTTCTGCATTAACTGTTCTCTCTGTTGTGTCTGAAGACGTGCTTATCTGAGGGGACTGAGCTCCCCGTGCATTTCCAGGACATGCACGCTGAGTAATTTTTTTCTGGGAGCACGGATGAGTCCATGCTAACCCACCCAAGTCACCTCTCCAGGCACGCACTTCTGGTCTCATCTTGGCGAGGGTCAAGTGTGAAGTGAGGTTGGGGTAATGGGAAGAATGTGGGCTTTAGAGGCAGAAGCTTGAGCTCAAGTCTTGATTATACCATTTATCATTCAGCTCAGCCATTTTGGGCAAGACTCAGTTTCCCCTTCTGTCACATGTAGATAATAATTCCTGCTTGTCTACCTCTGTGTTACTGACATATAAACATGAGGTAACATTATGGTACGGTTTATAAATTTTGGAGCATCAAGAAATTGGAGGGTGCAATTTTTTTTCTCATAGGCAAAATCACCAAGTCCCTACTAAACAACAGGAAGTGAGGGTTTTCAAAGACAGCATCCGAATGATTGATACAAACTGCAGTGTTAGTAAAACTTAGTGGTAGTTGTCATCGGGCAAAGGATTGTGCAGTAAATTAAGGGCAATGAAAGCACAGTTTCTGGATGTCTTTAGATAATTGTTGTAAGACTATTTGAAGTTTCCTAACAGATGAAGGAAAACTTTAATTCAGTAAATAGAGAGTGAAGCCTTCATCTCAGACATAAGGCTTACTTGTCGACAGCCTAGCAAATATTATCACTTGGTCAAACAGTGATAAAGTATGAACAACGGCATGCTTTCACACTAGATACATGGAACTCAAAGTATAGGGGGAAACTGGTGTTCAACAATCCTTTGTGTATGCCCGAACCAACAGAAACGTGTGGAGGTTAGGTTTCTCAACCATCTTCCAAGGGAACAACTACCACAGGGCTTTCTAATGAGTCTCAGGCATGGCTCCAGCTTCAGGATCTGGGCACATGCAGATTTTTAGCACGTCTGAGCCTCTGAGCAAACCCCCAGCCACAACCAGAACCTACCCGAGTTTGGACATGTTTGGTCTGGTTATCTCTAGGGCTGGTCAGGGCTGCAGGCCAGCTTGGGGACACAGTGCATTGTGGGTGGTTGAGAGAAGAGATCCTGGGATAGCGGATACCGGAACTATTTGTACAACTTCTCAAGACAGCTCATGAAAAGCTCATGGCTGTCCCTTCATCCAGCTTAACATGTGCACACAAACACATATATTCCATCCCTGGAGTCTTTTTTTTTCCCCCTCCAAAAATTTTCCCCTTTACGCCATCCACAAAGAAGCACCTAGTCACCCAGGGCTTGGTCTGAACAAACAGCTTTGCTTAGCAGGTGGGGCTTGTACTCTGTGGGAGGCAAACACTACTGAGGATACACCATACAGTGTGTCCATCCGGGATCTAGCCAAATTGAGAGTGGAAAACGAACAGGAAATGGAAAGATTCACACCTCTAAGCCCCCACCCCACTGCCGACCCACTCCACCCCTCAAGCACAAATGCTAAGCCCTTGATCAAAGCTATGAAAGACACACATGGGCTGGTGTGGGACACGTCACTAAGTGGTCTAAACAAGACCCAGGCCATTGATCACACTCATTTCCCCCGGCCTGGCAGATTCATGGAACAGATGGCGCTTTGATTTTAATTTTAAATTGAAAAAAAAAAGTTTAAAAATTACCCCCTGGAGCCAGTGGGTCTGGAGCCCCTGCCGTCGGCGGCAATGGGAAGCACATTACTGGGTCCTGGCAGGGATGACAGACACATCTGCAGGGCTGGGCTCACAGTCACATGTCACCGTGCCACTCTGGCATGTGGGGAACTGGGAGGTGAAGCCTGCGCTCTGCCCGAGGCTGATTGAATTCAGCTGCTCGCAGAAATAATGCAGAGGCTGCATTTCCTCCCCACACAGCAGGGCTGAACCTGGAGCGCTGGGATTGCATCATTTTCCAGCAGAGAGAAACCGGGACCGGTCCTCATGCTTTAGAGAAATGGGTCTTATCTGGATCAAATTCTTAGACCAAGCGTTTTTCTTACAGGTCCCCATATGTGTTATTAATTGATGATGGTGTGTGGAAAATACACACACACACAACCAGGACATGAAGGAAGGAGACAGGGAGAACAAAATGAGTATTTACCCCAGTGCATGCTGAATCACAGTATAACAGGCATGCATATATATATATGTGTGTGTGTGTATATGTATATGTATGTGTGTGTATATATATATATATATATATATATATATATATGTATGTATATGTATAATTTTTTTGAACTGAAATAAGCAAAATCTGTACCATTAGAAAAATGTTGACATTTATAGAACATTCCATCCAGGACATCTGTTTGGGTGTCTTCCCACTTAGGCTCCTGCTCAGAGGACACATTCTTACCCACAGTCACTGGTGAACATACAAGAATCCAGTTGCCCTGATATTAAACTTCCTGACTTGTGAGAGAAAACGGGGCACATTACAAAGAGAAAGGACCCACAGTAAAAGTCTTGGGTTCTGGTCTTGTGTTTGGTCTGTTGCACTGGATTATAGTCCTTTGCCTTGGTGACATTCAGCGATGGACCGGCTCCCTCACTTTGGAAAGCGAGGCTGAGAATACTGTGGGCAGTGCAGAGTTTGGGAGAGAGAAGGGCTGTAAGGACAGGTCACTGTGACATGGGCAATAGCTTATCGGTAATAACTAAGTCAGCCGGGAAGAGCTGGAAAGGTTTCATCCACTGTGAGGTCGTGTCCTTACAGCATGCATTTCATAGCACCGTGTGGCCCGCCAGCCACGAGTTTGACATGCTTGGTCTACAGGAAGGAGGTCAACCAAGTGAAGAGGAGGAGGCACGGTCACTCAGAGAGTCACAGGTACATACAGCAGTCCTCCCTTTTCTGGGGCCTGTCTTTCTGTGGTTTCAGTTGCCTGCGATCAACCCTGGTCTGAAAATGTGAAAAGGAAAATTCTAGAAAGAAACAGTTTGTAAGTTTTAAGTCGCACATGGTTCTGAGTAGAGTGATGAAATCTCGTGCCATCCCGCCTGTCCCGCCTGGGACATGAGTCATCTCTTAGCTCCTTAGTAGCAGCAATCTTGGTTAACAGATTGACTGTCAGGGTCCTGCAGTGTTTGTATTCAAGTCACCCTTCTTTTACCTAATAATGGCCCCAACGCACAAGAGCAGTGATCCTGGCGATTTTGATGTGTTTAGAAGGAGCCACAAAGTGCTCTCTTTAGGTGAAAAGGTGAGTACACCAAATAAGATATTTTAAGAAAGAGAGACCACAGCAACTTTCATTACATTGTGTATTGTTAATAACTGTTGTATTTTATTAGTTATTGTTAATTTCTTATGGTGCCTACCTGACAAATTAAACTTCATTGTAGGTGTGTACACAGAGGAAAAACATACAATATATAGAGTTCGGTACTCTCTGTGGTTTAGGAATGTACCTCGCATGAATAAGGGGGACTACTGAACAACAAATAAGAAAGCAGTAGGAAAACAAAAGTACCAGCAGACACTGGCTAAACAACAGTCGAAACAAGGAAGGCTCGCTAACCTGTCCCATGACGCTCCTTTGTGTGAGGTGCTGTGCACTTTTGCATACACCTTGCCATTTAAATCTCAGAACAGCCCTGTGGAATAATGGTAATTTGCTCCTTTTCCAATCAGAAAATAAGGTCTCTAGTGTAAAGTCCTAGTGTAGATGAGGGATTTAAGTATATATATTTACTGACTTCAGAGAGAAAGAGAGAGGAAATATGAGATAGAAGCATCAATGATGAGAGAGAATCAATGACCAGCTGCCTCCTGCATGCCCTCCACTGGGAATGGAGCCCAAAACCTGAGCAGGTGCCCTGACCGAGAATCGAACCTGTGACGTCCTGATTCATAGGCTGATGCTCAACCATTGAGCCACATCGACCAGGCTAGGTGAGGGATTTGAACCTAAATTGGTCTCTGTGCAAAACTATGTTCTGTCTACTCCCCAGCTGCCCTTCTGAAACCCTAAGGGAATTTTTAAACACACTCCCCAGCATCAGGTGAGTAGTCTGTTCAGCAATGAGCATCTGTGACTACAATCCCAGGGAGAGGAAGAACCATGGATGCTGATGAGCTCAGCCCCACCAGGGGCAGCTCTGTCATTAGGATTTATGTTTATTGAATTTGCTCGGTTTATTAGGTGAAAGAGATCAAATTGCTTAATGTTCAATTAAATTGTACTTGTCGAGAACAGGGAAGTAATGAAGTCTACAGTCTTGGCAAGGTTTACCTTCTGCGGGGCTCCCGTAAATGTGGAGGTTCTAAGGAAACTCCTGGGTTTCACACCAACCAATCCCCCCACCCAACCTTCTTCACTCAACGCTGCCTCCTCCAAGTTCAGTCACTCCCAGAGTTTCCCACCAGGTTGCTATGTGGTTAGCCAGACTCTAACCGAACAGACAGATTGTTGGGTCTGAATGCCACAAAGTGAAGGCTCACTTTGCTTTCTAAAATCTGGGTTCAAAATTTCCACACTTGTACTTAGTAGCAGTACTAGTAATAAGTTATGCTATACATGAAAACTATATAATAATGATTGATAATTTATAAGTTTTCTCATTAAAATTACATAAAAGGGTTTCTCCACTTTTAAATATCTCGTGCTTTGGAAAAATACTAAGTCTTACATTCAGGCAATCTCAGAGGAAACCAGGAATGAGGTAACCTCTAGTAATTGATAAGAGACAAGACTGAACAATATTAAGCAGAGTGGGAAAAAATAAATAAGCAAGTATTATATATAAGAAATACATTTTGTCTTCTCTCTTAATATACATACATATATTTGCATTAACCAGGTAAGCATTTTTAAAAAATAGGAGTTAAATATGTGCTTCAGAATATAGGGGAACTTGTATAATATAGGCGGTGTATTATATGCCACTGAACTGTTCACTTAAAAATGCTTCATTTTATGTTATACATTTCACATCAATACAAAAACCAGAGGTAAAGCTCTCAATGTCCTGAGATAAAGATATACTGCTGAATCCATTACCATTATTTGGGGAGTAAATTCTAGGTAACGAATGTAATATTAAAGTAAACATAGTTGATATGATAATTTGTAAATATGCCTTCCATTCTATTGTAAGAAGTAAGACAACACTGGGAAGCAAAACTGAACTACTTTAAGATCCCTAGCTCTGTTTTATAATTTTTCTCCTCTATTGCTCTTGACCTTAATCTAAAATGACGTTCTTGTGGGCTTCCCCTCTGGATCTGCTCAGAACCAGGGGCATTCCCCTCCTCGAGCCTCCTTCTGGCAGGGACCCCTTTGGCTGTCTGCGGATGTGCGGATGCACTAAGGTGTGAAGGGTATCTCCCAGGCTGAGTGCACGACCAACACCACTGCTCCCAGCAGCCCCGCTTGGGCTGGGAAGGAAGCATGGAGGAGGAGGCACCGTGGTGCCTAGCTTCCCAGTGAGCTCATCTTTTGTCATCTGCTTCTTTCTTAAGATACAAGTTACTGATGCTGAACCAAACAATGACACCTTCCTCCCTCCCCTCCCCCACCTCCGCCCCAGCTTCTGCTTCAACACAAAGGTAGCTTTGTGAAAATCAATGGTTTTCAACCAGTGTGTGGCAAATTTTTTTTAAAACTTGCAGTACGTGACAATTTAGTTAGGGGGCACTGACCTCTTTTCCCTGAGATTGTCAAATTAAAAAAAACAAAACAGCCAACACAACAGTAGCCATCGGTGTGAATGAATGAAAATTATACCTAATTTTTTATTTTTGGCAGATTGCCAAAAAATATATTTTGTTGGTGTGTTGCAAAATTGCAATGATTAGTTTATGTGTGCCGTGAGATGGGAAAGGTTGAAAATCACTGTTCTAGATGCTTTTCTCCCAATGACAAGAGGCACAATCTGTCTGCTGCATGAAGGGGAAGTAGATAAGCTTTCCCCCACCCGTCTGCAGACCTGCCTGGTCTGGCCTGAGGTCTGAGTTTAAAAGGCAAAGGTAGCCAGTGGCTTGGTTCTAGCCATTGTTGTCTTATAAGATTGATTAAGAGGTCAAAATAAATACCACAAATAGTCTTTGAATTCAAAACTGCAGACAGAATAGGGCTGTGAAACAATTATGTACAGAGATTTTCTCACAGTCCACTAATCAACGAACATTCAACTATTCCTATCATCAAAGAGATAAAAAAAATCGTAACAACAACAAAATTTGAAATATGTGAAAGCAAATTCCCACTAATGAGCAATTCGCCTACTGAAAGATCACACCGAAAAGGCATTTCTAGGAAACTAAGTGCCTATTCATCGCCTCTGATTTCAAGGGAGAAGGCGTAAACGGCCAAAAACTTTATTTTGGAGAATAATTTGATCACTTGTTAATTAAAAATAACAGTGTTGCTTGTGGTATCAGATTATTCATTTTACATGCATGTCTCAATTTCTCCATATGTGGCTCTCAATTAGAAAATTCTAATAGGACATCAATGTGATTCTAATCATAACAACATTTATTCTCTTTTCAGGATATTTTACACAAACACAGAGTGGCCATCAAATACTTCCTAAGCATGTCAACGTGGTATAGCTTTGAGAAAAGTAAACACTGAAAGAAACGGACACCCCGAAGTCCAAGCTGTGCACAGTCTACAATGTCAGAAGTGCTTGCTCATGGCGCCGACAGGAAATCTCATCGGATGCCCCACATTTAACTGTGCTCTGATCACTGCGGAGACCACTGCGGCAGTAGCTTCCACAAGTTCTCAAAACCGAGAGTTCACGCTCAGGTCGGCTGGTCCGCCCAGCCCAGCCGGGGTGGGTTCCACATGCTCATCGGCTCCAGCCTGCTCCAGGGGTCGGGGTGAGGAACAACTTTCCAGCCGCTCAGCACCACATGGAGTGAGTGTTCCCCATCAGGGTTTGCTTTCTTCCTTTCTGACACTATCTACTCGAAGGCAGACCATGTTTCCTTGTCTTCTGTGTTTGCGATCACTGACCATCATAGGGTCCTACCCTGAATGTGACGTCCTTGCCCATTGCTTTCTCCTGCTCTCACATACCTGCTGAGGGTAAGGTGGTTGTAAAAACCCGCCTGGATGCTCCATTTCTAGTACTTTCCCTCCAAAGCTCCATCCTCCTTTCTGTCCCTGGCTCCTCTGCCGCTCATTCCTGCCCACTCATCGGCTTCACAAGTCCGTATCTCCTTCCCATTTCTGCTCAGGAGGTCCCGACCTGCCGCACAGCCCTGTCCAATGCTGAGGACCTCCCCTCGTCCCTGCCCTTCCTCCAGCCAGTTTACAAATGAAGGGAAGAAGGTCATGCTGACCTAAAATGACAAAGCTCTACGTGCAAAATTCCTGATGCATTTCAGTTTTCAATAACCCTTTTCTAGTAAGAAAAGTATTTTCACCCCTTTTGGAGGGGGGAGTGAGGGAAGATTTCTAAATAAATAAACATCTTTTCAATAAGGAATGATACAAATTGCTTAGTTGCCATCTCATATGTTCTGCAATTCAATCGAGTTCCTCGGATGCCAAGAACCCAGTCCCTCAGGAGCTGGACCAGAGACAGGCTCTGTGGACAGAGCACACATTCTGTGCGCAGGCAACGCAGGAGGCCTTTTTACATCTGTCCAGTTTGGTTTTTTTTTATTCTCCACTATTCTTTATGAACAGCCACACTTTCTTTAATCATATGATTCAGGGCCTCGGGTCCAAATGACAAATGCTTTCATGCTCGGAGAGCACTCACTGCCATAACCTCACAAAGGAGTTCCCCGCTTTGGCTGCGGAAAACTGAAGTGACTTGTCCAGGGCAATCGACAGAAGCGGAGCCAAGGCAGACGAGAGCCCGGGATGCCTAGACCGAAGGCGGCCACCACGCACCGTGCCTCGCGTGCACGCTGTTCCAA